>JANHZT010009762.1:40860-52183 GCA_032468215.1 Stegonotus admiraltiensis | reverse complement strand
ACCCTATATTTTAACAGGAAAAGTAGGGGGTCGTCTTATACGCCCAGTCGTCTTATACGCCGGAAAATACGGTAATGGAATTGCTGATTCCAATTGTAATGTCTAAGTGAAGATTACCTGTATATGTTTGCATATTAAAAGGAGGCATCTTTTTTACTGAAATAGCAAAATGCACACTGCTAAATATTTATTTGTGGAAGCTATAGTAAATTGTCAAAGTAATTTCAAATGCTTTGCATGCAGTTTTGTTATTATACTGTTATACATTTTTTAAAGAAACTGAAGAAGCTTCTAACCTAATAGCATACAGTTGCATTGCTCATTTAGCAGTCATTATTAGATTAAGGGAATGCTGTGAGCATAGTGGCTTAGACGTAAGATTCAGTGTGACATTTTATGAAGTTGAACATAGCCATAACCCGATTGATGAAATAACGCAGGAAAGGATGATTGCTCTACCCGATAAGAGTCACTGTTAATTGAATAACTATATTCAGCACATGATTAATAACGGCACTATGTTAACATAAAAGGTATCAAGTGGGATATGTCTGGGTTGTATCCTATTCCTAGTACTGAACATTTTTATGCATGACTCATATGAGGGGATAAAAAGGATGCCCATCAAATATTCAGATGACAGAAGTCTGGGAGAATTGACAATACCATGGAAGACAGGGACAAACTTCAAAAAATTCATGATAAAGCTTGACAATGTGGCCCGATCCAACAAAATGCAGTTTAATGGTGGGAAAGGTAGATTTCTGCATTTAGAAAAGAAAAGCCAGATATATGCTAAATGGTATATGGCTTGACAGCAGTACTTGTGACAAACATCCAATATATAGATCACAGTGTACTGCAACTACCAAAAAGTTACTGCGGTCTTTCAATGTGATCAAAGAGGAAACGAGTCAAGATCACAAAAAGAGGTACAGTTCTAACTCTATGCTGCACTGTTTAAACTGCACTGGAAGTGCTGCATCCATTTCTGGTCACCACAAAACAAGAAGAGCTAGAAAGAGTGCAAAGAAGTATCACAAAGATAGTAAAGATTTTCAAACCTAAATCCTACAAAGAACATCTTTACATCAGGAAGAATTGGGTATGTTTTACCTAAAGAATGATAAGATTTTACGAATACGTGAAGACCATCATAGGGAAGTGGCTTTATTTTATATAGCTCTCAAGAGTAGAACAAGAACGGTCAGGTGGAATCCACTTACAATGACAAAGTAAACAATAGCCAAATCAAGAAACTGTCCCACGGGCCAGATCTAAGTGCCCCCTGGGCCGGATATGCAAGTGTGCGAAGTTCCAATGCATGAGCAGCGGACACATGTGTGAAACCATCCCCCTTCTCTCCCCCCCCCCGTGAAACTAACGCTGGTGCACAATGCCAGAAAGACTGGGGACCACTGGTGACAAACTGAACTTACCTACATGGACATTATATGACATTAAGATGGATAAACTGCATGTTTATCAAGCTTCCTATCACATTCCCTGTCATAAATAAAATTCTGTATCATATTGTGTTATTTTTATTCAAAAGCATCCAGTTACTATTCACTTATGGGATTTCTGCAGCATTAAACTGATTTCTTAATAAAATGTGCAAAGACATGACTTCTACCCACGTTTCTATGTCTTTTGAATTAATAAACAGGAAACAATCATTCTACAATGATCATTTGAAAAGGCTGTTGTGTACAGATTTTAGATTTAAGTCATACACCAAAAAGCATATTGCAGACATTGATATGAAAGAGGGATAGTGATCAAATCAGGAGCACTGCTTAGTCATCTTATTTCTTATGGACAGCAGGAGAATTGTAAGGAGAAGCACTTGTCTGAAGGGAGGGAATCCAATTATATTGGAATAGTTTGCCTAACCTGTGAACAACTGAATACTCAAAATAAAATTGCTATTGCTAACAACAGTATTAACAAAATCAACTGTACCACCAATTGCATGGGGGTGGAAGAGACTTTCCCCCCCCACACAATAAAATATCAGAAATAAATTATGTAAGGCATCTGGCATTTTGTTTATCAGATAATTTTGCAAAAACATAGCGGAAATGTTTTTTCTGGAATAGAGAGACGTGTTAACAAAAGGAAGATCAATAGTGAATATGGGCTGAATATCTCAGTCATTGGGAAATTCTTCTTTTACTTCTTTGAATCTTTGGACTTATCCTTTTCATGGGAAGTGAAAAGATTGTGAAAACTCCCTGGACTGCAGCTGTGGCACTTATGCCATCATTGATTGCCTTCAGCCTTTTTAGGCCAAAAATAATAGACGTATGTATATATAAACCATAATATCAATTTTCTGAATAAGAAATGTTAGAGAAAGTGTACAAACAGAAATAGTAAGCAAAAGAAATTAAATATATAGAATATATATAGAAAAAGATATAAAGATATACAGAATGTAATGTATGTTTTATTATATCAATGTTATATTGTGTGTATATATTATATTTTATATACATAGTATATATATATAAAATATATTTCTATATAAAGATGTAGAAAAGAGAATATAGCTAACTTTAGTTTACACCATTCACTGCATCTCCATACCCTTCTGTCTTAGAAACCATTCTTGCTTCAATCACACCACATGATGCTTCATAAACGTCTTTTGTCATCTCTCTTTCTGAAAAACTCATTGAGTCATTCAACAACTTTGTTTTTTCTCTTAACCCTTTCACTCTTTCTTTATATATTTATCTTGCACATTAATCCTATTCCTTTTTGCTTATTATTACATTTCTACTACACCCTATTTCATTCTAGTTTATTTCTACTCTACCATTCTCATATCTATGAATCCCTTTTATAAAAGTTCAGTTTTGAATTATGTCCAAAACAACAGCAACTATCCATTTGAGGGGCTGCTTCCAAGCATCAGCACTGGCATAGTAGCACATTCTAGCTTCAGCCTCCTGAACCTCTCAGAATATCAAACTATAACCGTGAGTCCAGAAGGACCCAAGGTACTGGTAGTGTTCCTTGTCTCATTTATCTGGGAAGGTTGACATGACCAGAACTACTTTTGTTTCCCAATCATGTCCCTAAGCATGCTGGAAGATCTGATGCCAGCTAGACAGATTTTCAGTAAGGTGCACTGTTGCCTTCACCAAGCCATTTCCTGCCCCATTCAACACTAAGTCATGAATAATGAAGATGATCTTATTGCAAACAGATCTGGCATTAACCATCAGTACCTTGAGTCTAGTGGCACTCTTTTTAGACCAAATAACCACTATGTTCTTCTGTTGCACTGTTCACTCCCTTTTATATTCTACTAGTAAACCAAGATACCAATTGAACCAATCCCCCAAAAGAGTCTACTTAGGGGCAATAAAATGTAGTGCTCAATTCAACTCCCACTGCCAACTGCTTACCAGGCTCTGAACAGAACTGTTCAGAAGAATAAGAAATTCCCTATGTGTCATTTAAAAATTAATTGGATCCATAAGGCTCAAAGGGTGGATTGTCAAATAGGTGCCACCACACCACAGAGGCCCCAAGTGGCTTCTAATTGCAAGGGTGCAAGTTGTAATCTGATAATAACAATCCCTATTTATTTAACACTTATCCATTCTCGACATTGTATTTTCTTGTTTTTCTAAAAGTAATAAATTCCCACTACATTAAACATACTTCAATTCTTCTGCCATACTCAACTTTCATTTCCATATAGCAACAACAAAAAAGAAACAGGCAATTCTCAGTCATTTTTTTCTTTCCATGTTTCTTCCTTCCACGAAATATTAAAAAGTGACCATCCATTTTCACATTTTGAGTGAAATGTGCACCTTCTATCAAAATGTGCACCTTCTATCAAAATACACAAATAAGCATCTGTTTAGGGACAAGGTTTAATTTCACCTCATGTCCCTCATGAATGCAAGCAATTTGTTTTCATTTGGTTTCTTTTACGATCTGCTGCCATTTTTTTTAAAAAAAATCATTTATTTAAAGGTAAATGTTCTCATAGAAAACATAGCTTAATTTCTGGCATCATGGGATTAGTTTGGCTGGAGAAAGAAAAGAAAGCCACATTTTCCTAGAGTTTCTGATTTTATTCCAAAGCTCCTGATAATTATACTATTATGGTATTTAATGAACCTCTAATTCAAATTTCTTCTTCCTACAATTGTTCCTAAAGGACAACCTTATGCTCTTACATATTTTCTACTTGGAAGAGCCCTAAATGCTTCCATAGCTGGTTTCTGTGCCGCCAAAATCCTAAGGCACCTGTTCTCCAACTTTCCTTTCTAATTTATTTTTGTTTTCTATTGAAGACTATTTCTAGTACACATTGCCCTTCTTTGCTGTTTTCTGATTTCTCACTTTCCATCATTTATGACATAAACAAGTGGGAAGAAACTTCAACATATTTTAAGTCTGTGTACTTGCAGATATTTTTCTTTACTAGCTACTTCAGAACCTATGAGATCAATTCACCTTATTTCTTAAATTCAAGGAGAAAGCAACAGAAAAAGGCTTACAGTGAGAAATCTTAGAAAGTGTCATGTGAAACCAAAGTTGACCTCACAAACTACCTCTGCTTAGCTTTCAGGAGTTTCTAATGTCACTTTCTCCAGGGTTTTTGATGTGATATCCACAGCTATGGAATCAACTGAACAGGGGAACCACGGGATGGAGTCAAGAAAGACAGAGAAGTCATAGGCACATACTAGGTAAAAGTAGGAATCCTTTAAGTTTTGAGTATGGCCATTACAACACCTATATTATAGTAATCTCTATAATATATTCATTAAAATACATTAATATATTTAATTAATTAAAAATTAAATGCATCATTTGATGAAATATGACTGCTTCCTATGAAAATACTGCATATTAAAAAATACCATAAGAATCTTGGAGGATCATGGAACATCTTCATTGAGGTCATCCATGAAAGCTGCAAATCTTTACTTCTCTATCTAGATTGTAGAGTATATATCACTGGTTTAGCATAATAGTTGCTACAAGAAACCAGTCAGAATATTCAGAATCTTTAATATGTATTTTAATTAATACTAATAAGCTATTCAATAAATAAGAATTATTCTGTTTTGTCAGATATAAGGATAGATGGCTAAATTGAGTTTTAAGTAGTAGCATTCTGAATAGCATTTCTTTTTCCAGGGGCCAAAGGAAAAGTAGGAGATTCCAGTTGATAAGGAGTAAAAAGACATGAAAATGTACTGTTTATGTCAGGAGTGTCAAACTCGATTTCATTGAGGGCCACATCAGGGTTGTGTTTGAACTTGGTGGGGCAGGGGGGAGGTGGCCTGCTCAACATCACTCATGTTGGAGGCGCTTGTGGTGGCCCGAGTGCTCTCCCAGCGAAAACGGGCTCCAGAGCTCCATTTCTGGCTGTGACAGCCTCCTGCAACCCTCTGCCAGCAAAAACAGAGCCCAGGAGGGTGGCACTCCCGAGCTCTGTTTTCACTGGCTGAGGCACCATAGGTCGGTCCTTCGCTTTTTCCAGGGTGGCCCCGTAAGCCCGATCTAAGCACTTGCCTTGAGTTTGACACCCCTGGTTTATGTGGTATATGGTTAGCATTAATATATCCTTAAAAGTTTCAATTTCCATGAAATTCAAGTTGTTTGCACACTTCAATAAACATTATAAACATATTCTTACTGCTGCTAAGGGGACAGAACATTGATCTCAAAACTATATTATAAATTTAGATTGTTCAAATAATTTAATGATGTAATATATAAGTGCCATATGGCCAATTAGATTCCTAAGAGGCATTGTAAAAGTTAAGCCATCTTAGTCTATGGTAGCCAAAAGACAGGAGTCTGGTAATACTTTGTTTCAGACTATAGCAAATCATAACTTCATCCTGATGATGAAGTGGTAATGCTGATGTAAGTTAAATGTGAAATAGATTGTTACTATCATATCAATTAGAAATGGTAATGTATTTCAAATCCATTATTTGTTAAGACTTTCTGAAATAGTCGAAACCTTTGATGTGAGTTAAGCAATCTCTCATTCAAACCTGTTGGTGTAGTTTCACTGTTGGAACAGTTACCTTGAGATCTTGAATGTCCTGGGTTAAAATGTCCCAGCATTATTTTATTCTCATTTTGAACGTCGATGTCAAACTTGTGGGAATTTGTTACTTTATGCAAAATTTGGTCTGTTTGTTCAACACAAAAAACAGGGTGCCTTTTTTTGGCAAATAGTGAGATATATCAGATTAAAGGAAGAACATATAAATGTATCTCTGATCTTGTGTATAAAATCTTTGGGTCTGTGATGTACTGTTGGCATAAATGTGAGGCAAAGTTGACATTTGATTTGTTACCCGTGGAGTTCCATATTGTCTGTTGTTTGTATTGCTTGCAAAAATCTGTTTAAGGTTGGGTGATTGACAATATTGAAACATGGGTCTGATATCCAGTGCAGATAATGGACTGGTAATAGAAAATGCAGTGTCATTGTACAATATGGGTTGTAGCTTATTAGTAATATGTTTCAGTGGCTTGAGATAAGTTTGTAGATGACAACCAACAGTGTTCTATTGCTTTGTTTTTGTAGCCTTTTAATAGGTTCCCCCTGGGAATTGATTCCAACAAGATTCATTCATTACACTGGTGTTTTGTTTTGATTTGATTTTAAGGCCAGTGATATTATAGTAAATATAACTCATACATAGAACAGAATCTCTGCCACTAAATGCTAAAGCTTTTTTTTTCCTCTGAGAAAGACCACAATTTTTATAACTTGAGATGGGGACAAGTAGTTTTAAGGTTTAAGTAATTGTCGATAAAGTAGCTTTCCAATTATCACAGCCCTGCCAGGAAAAGCAGGAATGCATTGTTTGTTAATGATCACAACCAGGGGTCCATGCTTAACTCTTTTGTCAGAACTACAGCAGATCCTCCCTGCAGCTTCACCATTAACATGCCTGTTTCCTGTCAGCCTACTCAGAGATAATGTCATTTATCTCAAGGGGGCACAAGACCAGTCATTAGCTTCAATAACAGACTTCAAACAAAGGCCGGATGATGTTTTAGCCAAGGTGCATGATCAACAGTCAAGAATCTTACTGCTTAAGAATTAAGAAATTTAGAACTTCCATTAAAAAAACAATTGCTTTCGCATAATATATCAATAATTTTACTTTACATTTTTAAAGAGTTCATTTCTTGGAAATGTAAATGGACAGCTTTTATCACATATGATTTGATAAATGGTATTAACTCACTAAATTTATCCTTTGGGAGATTTCCCTCTCTCTTCCAAGTTCCTTTTTTCTTTTTTGCCTCTGGGAAAAAAATTGATGGAATAATTCAACCACTTGCTAAGTAATGAGTCTTTTGAAAAACTGACCCTCATTGTGGTTGCCTGCTGGAGTCGATTATGTGTATTCTCAATTATTCAGTGTCAAACTAACCTTTCATTAAAAATACGGGTGGCTATAATATTATATCATCCCTGGATTTTTTTCTTTTTTTAGCAATTTATGACTATTCTATAAAGTTACAGTTAAACATTTGAAATTTAAAAACAAAGGTCAGCCAATCAGTTTATTCATCTCTGTTTTACTCTGGAAACTAGAAGTAGCATAGCATACATTCCACTATGCTTGGAATTTTGTTATTGAACACCTCTGTGGTTATATGATATTTATGCTTGGCAGTTTTAACATTCTTTTCAATTATTGAACCATGAAATGCTGCTTTACAAAAATAGTACTTCTATAGCTCTCATTAAAAAGGCCTTAAAGGAAAACTTCTTAAAATAAAGAGAATAAATTTAATCTCAATATAACTTTTTTTCTTTCTTCAACTGGGTATTTATGAAATTATTTATAATGGTAAAATTTTCTGCTATCTCATGTCAAATCAGTTTGTTTTTCCCATTTGTTCACAGTGAGGAAATCTCTTTAAATGTTCTGCTGTATAAATATTTCTCACCATTCTCTGCTGTTTCAGTGTTACTTTAACCTTACTGAGGAATTCAATACAGAATGGACCTTGTCTGAGGGGGTCACAAAGAAAGCTTTCGTCACCCTAAAGACAGTATCTCTTCACCTCCACTCTCCCCCCACCCAAAAAAAAAAGGTGGTCACACTACTAGACAACCCTATATAGAACATTAAGAACTCTGAACTGAGCTCATTGTTAAGCACCCAGTAGTTATCAGTGTTTTCAACAGCTAAATCTCTTATGTAGCTTTCAGAACTGTTTGCTGTCAAATCACAATGGACTTTGTTCTTAGCTACAACCCGTGACCTTTCTGCCCCTTCTCTCACTCAACAATGAATAAATGAGTCCCAAATCCTAGCATTCATGGGCATATTTAAATACAAACAACATATACTTCCATAACCTCATGAAGTCAAAACATTTTTAAAATGTTCACAATCCTTCAACATTAAAGGAAACATGAAAAAGCTCAGGACTTGTACTACAACCAGTTACAAGTTTCATACCACAATAAATGTACATGAATACAGAGAAGCAACCTAATTACAACAGAGAATTGCTCTGCATGCTGATAAAACAGTGAACAGCCCATCCTCTACTTCTTCTTCTAAAGAACAGCCAATTAACAACACACATCCTACTTAAATGAATTAAGTTATATTATACATATTATATAACATTATATATGAAGTTATATAAAAGTATCATGCAAAGTGTTCGATGAACACGCAGAAGAACAGTAGGCAAAATATTCAAAACCTCCAGACAGCAAAATCTTAGGTTGATTACATTTTTCTGTAACTTGATAGTTGAAATTTGGCAATGTTGAAATGGAGCAGGTTTTAACATTCCAGCCCCTCCTGTCACATCCTGGCAACCAAATCTTTTCCTTTGTTTTACTCACTGAAACATGTAATTGGTATGCTAAATACCAAAAGGGTTGAACAAGCATATAACCTCTGACATTTTGCAAACTTAAAAGAAATAGTTAACGGATGCCAAAAGATTCCACTGAACATATTTTCACATGGCTTCAACAGACAAACAGAAGAAACCTAAAATTGGCATTTCAGCAATATATACAAAAATAAATAGGAATCACACCATTCAGGAAGCAGCTTTTATGCTTTAACTGTATTTTTGTTATTGTTGTTGTTAAAAAAAAGCTTCATTCCATGAAAGAAACCTCAGAGTTTAAATGTTCAGAGATTGCTTAATTTAAAAAAGAAACAAGTTAAAAGACATTCAGATTCAAGTGTATAAACTGATTCAGTCACCCACTGTTGCCAGATCCATGCTGAAGCCAAGAAAGATTTTATTTTGGGCTCTTCACCAATTTGTCTCTCAATAAAGGCCAATTTAATTTTCAGGGGTTTTTTTCCCAAACAAGGCTGCCCTTGAATGTTTGTTTGTTTTTAAATCCTGCTTGAAAAACAGCCATGTTCTTAGTTTTACATTCACATGACTTGATTAAAAGGAATTTCCCTCAATAGTAAAAGAAAAAAAAAACTCAGGATGTTTAAGACAGTAAGCCAACATCCTCCTTCCAGAGACAATGGGCAGCTCTGCAGGGCTCTAACAAGTGAAGCCATTAAAGTCAATATAAGGCAGCAGCAGTGGGTGTTACTAGTAATTCAAGCTCTACCAATTCTATACAGACAAGAACTGAAATGAGAAGTGTTCTTTTGGCAAAAAGCTACTCCAGACTGGTTTGTTCCTAGTTTACACATTACCTCATTTACATTACACTGGATGAAATGTACTTGCTTGTGTATGAATTCATTCCTCATATAATTTCCTGTGCGACTAGTATGAAAAGGAACACAAAAACTGGAGAAAACCACACCACTCTCTAATCTCTTGTTGCCATGACAGCAGCCTTTGAGATACTGAAATGTTCAGATTGCCAGCTAAACAAAATTGTTGAATGTGAACATTTGGCTGAAAGATTAAAAGGCTAAGGGGGTTACAAAAGGGCAGCACCTCCCACATTCCAGGCATCCACTGAATCCAATCAAATGGCTCTGACTCTTTAACCACAACTATTGTGAAGACTGGATTAGGGCAATTTATCTAGATAGTTAAAGCAGATTAGAGAACTACAATTTGAAGACTATTGGCAACAAAAGCAAATGCCTACTGTACTAAGTTAATTAAAAAAAACAAGCATGGAATTTTAGGATAGTTTTCAGACCAAGGAGAAACACTGCACTAACCCAGAAGACAAACCAAATTTAGGATATAAACTGAGCTAGTTTTTTTTTTCAATTGGCTGAAGGTAGCAGCAGGGGACAGGGGGAGGAGGGAGAGTGTAACCCAGACCATTCAAAGCCCTAGTTTACAGGATTATAACTAGAATTAAATTTTATGTATTAAATAAGGTTTATGTGCTCTAAATTAACTACCTCGGCGATCATTTTTTAAACCACACATTTTTTTCCAGCAAACAATTTACTGATGGGGAGTTACAGGAGCCTATATTTACTGAAGTATATTATGCAAATTCACCAAATGCCTTTTAAATAGCACATCTTCACAGTTCTTTAAGCTTAGTGTACTAAATAAGTCAGCTAAAAACTTTCTCACTTTTGGACATTAGGCTGGGAATTGTAAAGAGGAATAATGTCAAGACAATTGTATACAATCATGTTGCAAGTGATTGCTCTGCATGGGAGTAGGGAGGGGTTGTCTTTTGTTTAAACAACCTGTGGAATTAATTTGAGTCTTAATTATAACACAACAATAGCTCCCTGGATGACAAAGAAACCTTCTGTCTTCTGGATACAGAACAATTGGTGCTTACCCCAAACCCTGCCCCAGTGAGCAGCCAAGAGAAATCAGTAGCTTCCACTTCCCCTCACAATGCAAGGCCATTTATCCTTAACAGAGCACATTCTTCAGACTTTAGTGAAGAGGAAGAAAAACACACACATTTTTCAGCTATTCAACAAACAGGCAGTGCACATCCAGGAACTCTCTGAGAATGTAGATAAGAAGAAAAGAGACTTCTGGACAGAGGACAAAGTGTTCATCTATATTTGGAGATAAAGGTTGTACACACAGATTTCAGGACAGTGTGGGCTCCCCTCCCCCACTGGACTTGCACCAAACAGCTTCTAAGCACACGGCATGCCTGCTGACAAAGCATGCCTTATGGCAGTTTCTGAATTATGTAGAGTGTCTTGGCTTTTGTACAAGAGGCAATAACTCTCTTAACAACCCCTTCCCCCCACACCCATACCAAGATTATCTCTCTAATTCAAGGAGCTAAAGGAATCAAGAACCTGTTTAATCGCTCTTCCTTGTAATCAGAGGATGGTGCAAGTTATTCAGATACCTGGAG
>JANHZT010009759.1:5250-16171 GCA_032468215.1 Stegonotus admiraltiensis | reverse complement strand
TTACATATATAATTAATATAATATAATTAATGTTATATAATACAATACAATATAACACAATACAATACAATACAATATAACACAACACAACATAATATAATATAATATAATCAATACAATAGACATTCCAAGTGGATACAGAACATGAAACTGGTGGACAGCCCCTTTTGAACTTTACAGTTACAGTCATTTATGTTAAATCACAGCAAGTGTCAATGGAAGAGTTTTATCTAACTTTTACTATAAAATACTTGTGAGTAATTTATAGCAGTTACATAATTTTTTTTTCTATAGTAGTTTTACATAGTAAGAAACCACAGTGTTCTGCTTTTTGGGGTCTAGAACTGAATCAGGAACTTAGCTCTAAGACATAATTTGTTTAACCATGGCTAACAAAATCATAATTGGCTGAACTCATACAACATGCAATTTCTGAACATACAGTTTGCAAATCACAATGGGTGAATTGATTAAGATGTTAAGCCAAAACAAAATGAGACCCATTATGCCTTAATGCACGATACGAATCCAGCCACAAGTCCCTTTGTGGAAATTAAGCTATGAATGCAGCTTTCCTGTGTAGAAATATCTTGGCCCCAAATATCCCAGCCATCTCTCTTAATTGTTATCCAGAGATTTATGAAAGTTGCACATTATTTCCAGACATAAAACAATAGGTAAAGTTAGGTGGCTTTTTCACTGTTCTCCAACATCTTTTTTTTTCAATGAACAAGAAATTGCTCTGTTTCTACTGAGATGTTTATAGCATTATAAACTGTTTAGTTGTCAGATAATTTCATTTCTCTGTCTATTCAATAACTATACATTTATTTGACCTTGACTTGGCTCAGAACCAAGATAATTAATCAGCAGAAGTTAGTATGATATCTGTATGAAGATCATTTGACTATTGTTTTTGTATTTTGTTGTATCTGCTGATTCTAGTTCAATCTAGAAATTCAATATTCGCCATTTGTGCAGTTTTATTAGCACCAATAAATGGAGTATAGCACTGGATTTTAAAGGACGCTGCCAGTTGATGCATCATTCAATGTATCATCTGTTCTTTAACAGCATTATTTAACGTTCTATTACTTTCATGGCTCCTGTATTTTCAGTAAGTAACGATCACTATTAAATCTATGAAAACAAAGAAGGCTTCTGGCTCAGATGATTTTCCTATTGTTGCATAAGATTTTTACCCCCCAAAAAGTTATTCATATGGTGTATGTGATAGAATGTTGGTTTTATTCAGCAAAGGAGGGAAGATAAGATTGAGTTATTAGAGAAAAAAGTATTTGAGTAGTGGGCAAATAGAAAATGGGGTGAGAAACCCCACATAATGCTGCCTTAGAGCAATGCATTAGGTATAAGCTGAAGTAGAGAAGGGCTTCAACAGGATTTTCTTACAATATCCAACCACATTGGATATTGAACTGCATTCTAAGAATACTAGCAATAGCTGTTTCCTGATTTTGCTACTTCAAAAGTCTGACATGGTTTATAACGATGCCTTTTTGAACAAAGCTTCCCCAGGTTTCCTTGCTGAGACTTATATAACCCTAACTTTAAAGGCAGGAAAAAATTCAGCTCATTATATAAACAATTTCCCAAACCCCTTGTTCAATGTTGATGCCAACATTTTAATAGCAGCGCTAGCACACAGACAACAGACAATATTACCTTTGATTGTACATCTTGCACAAATTCTTTTTATAAAGGGATAATAAGCATAATATTGTAATAGATTATTAACTGATATTTTGGACATGAATTTTAAAAAATGGCAACTGTGGTCACAGTTTGAAATAAATAAATGGTAAAAAAATCCCCAGGGAATTATGCGGGAAGGTAAATATTGTAAAAATGGATATAGTTTCAAGGTCGATTATACTTAGAAGTATTCTGCTGTTAATAACTTCAAAGTATTTTAAGCAAATTAATGAATTATTAGAGTAACATCTCCATTCAAGCTTTGGCATTGATTCTTCTTCTACAAATTCCTGGGTGCAGTTGAAATGAACTGAATTGTAAAAATGTTTATTCCTGCACAAACTGTGATAATCCTGCTGCTGAATCTAGAACATGCCCAGAAACAGATAGTTGATATTAACAATGGCAGGAAACTGAATGCAAAACATGTTTGCTTTTCTTCAAATGGGAAAACACTGTTTCCATTCATTTCATAATCCTATTATTCTTGATGAGTCTGAATATCCTGGCAGCTCATTCAGGGGGCACATTGTCACTTGATTTGTCATATTCTTTCTTCCAATCCTTTATATCAGTCTTATATTAGGCAAGATGCCAACCCTAAACATCAATCTCTTACTTCAGGCAAGATGGTATAGTTGGCTTACAATGCAAGATCCGCCCTTTTCTATGCTTGCCTTGCGATACATACCATCTTCCCTGTTTTAACACACAGAAAAATCATAGATGTTGTTGACCTTCTCCAATGATCCCATTAAATGTTTTGGAATTCTAGGGCTAGTTCTTTGGATGAAGTTACTCTATAATAAGCTTTTCAGGGGTTTTGGAACAAATTAGCATCAGGCAAAGAACATTTCTTCAGATATGTGGGTATGGGTAGAGATATAAATCAAGTATAAAAATAATTTGCCTTAATTTCAAAATTCAACCATTTCTTCTAGATGCATGTTTCATCCTACCCTTTTGTGACAAATACATCTCAAAGGAAGGGGGGGGGAACTTCTTATTTTATTAAAAAAAAAATAAGTCCTTAACTTTGTATTTAAAATTTCATTCACTAAGGATTGAAGGAAGTTCACCCAGTGTTTTCAGACTTGTTAATTCAAAGGCTCTTAACAGTCAAAAGGCATTTAACAAGCGATTTCCAAAGATTAGAAAAGGAAGGATGTGAACCCAGTGTCCTTTTGAAGCTGCTGACTATGGTTTGAACAAGATGGCTATTTCCTGATCTCTCAGAGTTCCAAACCAACCTTGTAGTCTTCTCATGAGAAATAACTATCTGAAGCACTTGTGTGTGATCTCAAGTCCTCTCCTTGTCTGGAGAGGAATTACTTAGTATATGTCTGCTTATCAACTCTTCATTCTGCCACCATCATTGGCTTTGCTTTTAGCAGAGCTGTCTTCAGTTCAGCATTTCTTCCATGGAAGTCACCACTTTCAAGTTCCTTATTTCTCCCTTTTTCCCCTCATCTCTCCTTTTGCCTTCTCATTATTTCATGAAAACACACATACACATACACACATGCTTGAAATGTACTGCAAACTTGGTTTGCATGAATGTTGAGTTCTTTAAAATCCTATTCTTCACTGCCTAAAATATTAATTTGTAGTTCCTTATTGGGATGATAGAGAACTTCATCTTGTGACAGCGCTTTAGCGGGGTAGAATAAATGACAGGAAGGTATGATATTGGTGAGAATTTAAATTGTCGGATTCAGTCTACTTCTAGAACAACTTTTTTTTAAATGCCCTGCGCTGTTTACCCCATTCACTATGTTTTTTAAAAAAGATTTAGAACTAAATGTTCTTCATTTGCAAGCTTCCTTTCTTGTGTTATCTTTTCCCTTCCACAAAAAGTTATTTTAAGGAGGCAAAAATGATAATTGCACAAGTCATGTTTTGACAGTAGCACTTTTGGGCAAGATCATCACTTCAGTTCAATATCAGATCACCTTACACAGAAGTACAGATGTAATGAAAGGCGGTAAAAATCTTAAAAGATTTCTGGTGCAAAGGATTTTAATTGGAATCCATTCTCACTACTTAGAACAAAAGAGACAAGATTATTCTGGATATGCATTTTTAAATACATTCAGAACATTTATTCAGGAAGAAGTCTTTGGTAATAACATGAGGGGGGGGAAGAGATATCTTGGCTTCCACAAATCCTAGTAAAAAAGGCTTCATGGTTATTTACTTTTAATTGAAGTAATTATGATTTCTACATCCACAATTTTTTACAAAACCTTTAGCAGGTTTAATAACATTGATCATTTCAAAAACATGCTTTCTATCAAAAGTAAATAATGACTGATCAGAATATTTTTAGCAACATGAAAATATAAAAAGTAATTTATAAAACAGTTCCTCTAATGTCAATTTAGTCCTTTGGAAGTGAAACTGCTGTCTGTAGATGTCAATTTAATTTGTACATTGTAACATACATTTATTCATGCATACATACTTCAATAGACATAACACACAGCACTATGTTCCCATCTCTCTCTCTCTCTTTTGTTTACTATTACATCATTATATGTCAAGACTTCTACATATAGGAATGTCTGTATACTATACTAATATCAAGACATGCTTGCTTCAAATAACTACAGATAACTAATCTAAATACCAACTCTGGTGCTTCATTTTTTAAATCAAATGTATACAGGCATTTCTTCTATTACAAAGTAAATTCACAGGATTAGAGGTATTCTAGGTAACATCATTCTAACTTAATTTTTATCCCCAAACTTGTTGGGTTCAGAGTGGTCATCATATACTGCAAATGAGATACTGTTATTCTCCTTTTCTCCAGAGAAACTTTTTAAAATTTATCCTCCCTCTAGCATCACTCCATTCTGGACTTTTAAAGTGTTTGTAAGCTGCCCTTAAAATGCTTTATTTCCATATTCCTTCCATACAGTATTATACAGTAAAGGAATATAATCAGAGAAAGGTGTTTGCCTTTTGAAATATCAGATTATAATCTCCAACATAATCATAGCTCATGTGGCTTGGGGATGATAAATATTATAATCCAACATCTCTGGAGGACAACTGAATGAGAAAAGCTGCTGTAGAGTATACTCATTACTTACAAATCACAGAAGTTAAGGAAAGCAACTTACACAAGGACTGTGCTTTGGGATACATCCCTGAAGTGTAAAGCTCCTTATATAATATATTCAAGCAATGTCTTCCAGACTGTCAACTTCAATTTCTGTGAGGTTTGATTCTGTCAAGTAACATACTTATCCTAAAATATTCTTGATGCTGGCATTAATCAATAACTATCACTGAAATGCATCAACCATGACAGTGAAAGAATAAAAATATTGTACACCTCTTGGAACTGTGACTTCGTATTGGAAAACAAAAAGGAGTTCTAACAGCTAGTGGAAGTTGCAGACAGCCTCATGCAACCTCAGAGGCATATGCTCCCTTCCATCATTGAACCAGGGAGAAAAGAAAAAATGAAATTAAACAGCTAAAAAAATGCTATATTTTATAGTTACACACTATTGCTTACTGTTTATAAAATGTATAAGACATTGCAGTTTAGAGGCTTTGGGTACTGTACAAAATCAAAGTGCAATATAATAAAACACCAATAAAATTCTAAGTCATGGCACAGATCTTTTTCTAGCTGTATAATCTGGAAAAATGGGTTTTAACCAGGGGTGAAATCCAGCAGGTTCTGACAGGTTCTGAAGAACCAGTAGCGAAAATTTTGAGTAGTTCAGGGAACCGGTAGCAGAAATTTTGAGCAGTTCAGAGAACCAGTAGCGGAAATTTTAAGTAGTTCGAAGAACCGGCAAATACCATCTCTGGCTGGCCCCAGAGTGGGATCGGAATGGAGATTTTGCAATATCCTTCCCCTGCCATGCCCACCAAGCCATGCCCATCAAGCCACACCACGCCCACCAAGCCACGCCCACAGAACCGGTAGTAAAAATATTTGGATTTCACCACTGGTTTTAGCTATATTTTGGAAGAGTACAAGAGTAGAAGCTATTCTTGCCTTGAGGAGAGGCTGTTTCAAAAGAGGGGAGAAGCCACTTGCTTTCCAAAATGTGGGTTTTTCCTTAACGTAACATTTTAATACATTGGCTTCTATTTTATTTGTTAAACTAGGGTAGAAATTTTGCTTTAGACAGAAACTTTTTACTTACCGGTATGTTCATAGTGGTTGAGAAATTCTGGGAGATGATCTTAAAGTTGGCAGACTTAAGAGACACTGCCTTAGGAAGTTGACCGTGTTAGTAAGTAGCATATACTGGACAGATTCCCCCATAGTTGCAAACTCCTGAAAGTTGCTTTTCACAGTTATCTCTGCATGTACAATATACTGTGCAGAATTTACTTTTATGTAACCTGCCATCAAACACATTAGGATGTGAGTTAATACATAAGAGGACAGCAGAGAGAAGTAGAGAGTCCAACACACAGTATGAAACATTTTTGTCAGCCTTTCCCACCCACCCCAGCTATGATCTAATATAGGTGAGATTATCAACGAAGGAGAATATCATTAGCTCAGATTTGCTCAGATGATGTTACCTTGTTTGGGTAATGAAATGTCTGCAAGAAAACAACCAAGCTCAGAAAGCACCAGGGGTCCTCAGGTGGGATTATACCTATATATTATTGGTGTGTGATAAATTTGAAATTTAAGGCTTTGGATTTAGAGATTGGTATATTGTATCAAAGCTTGCCATGTTGTTTGTATGCCATAATCTTTCAATTTCGATTTGATACATTATTCCTTTCTCCAAGTTTTGTCTTCTATTCTATTATCCCTTGGTATTACCACATCAATTAGCCACACTTCCTTCTTTTCAGCCACAGTTAATTCTGCTGTGTTATAGGCCAGCTATCAGTTTGTACTGAGAAATCCCACAAGATTTTAGCCTGTTCATTTTCTACTATCCTTTCAGCTATATTGTGCCATAGCTTAATCAACAACTTTTGCCATTGCTCCTTCCCTTTGAAACACTGTGCCCCCCCCAAGGTAAGAACTGCACCCACTCTTTGGCATTCTGAAAGGACCTGAAGAAATGGCTTTGCCAACTGGTGTGGAGCCCCAAGTGGTTAATGGGCTAGATAAGACTCCATCTCCCAACCACCCATGTGCATCTTGCTCCCATCTTTTTAAATTTTAAACTAATTGAATGTTATTATTTATGGTTTTTATTGGTTTTTAAATATTGTAAACCACCTAGATCAGGCAAGGTGGACAACATATAAATCGAATAAATAAATAACAATATATTTTCCAACCAATTTTTCATTACCAGTACATGATAATTTATTACACATGTTCCAGTGAATCATTTTGGTCACTGTGTTATTATTATCATTATTTTTTTCCTAAATAAGTAGTAACATTTTTATTTCTCTTATGACTTTTGGCTCATGGCTTTTCTCTCTTTGGGCATTAACTATCCCACATATTGAAGCACATAAAAATCAAAGCCCATCAGCTTGCAGAGTTAGCTTCCACCCTGAAGCACATTGTCTGCTGTGTAATTTACTCACAGAATATCCTGATCGGGGTGGGTTCTACTTACCTCGGCTACCAGTTCGCAATGGGAGCGCACACGCAGAAGCTTCTGCACATGCACAGATCATCCATGATGACATCCGGGTGGATGGGTGGAGCCTCCCACTGCCATTACTATCAGTTTGCAAGAACCGGACCAAACTGGGAGCAACCCAGCACTGATCCTGATCCTCAGTAATCATTTCAAATGGAGACCGAAGAGAGATATGTAGCTAGACCTTTAGCTTGGCTCTGATAATAGGGCTGAAGGATATTACAAATTACATGGACTTTATTTAATCACTTAATATGTCTGAAAAAAAAAATAAAGAAGGCTCTTCATTTGTTCTTCAACTAACTTCCCCAGAAAATGATATTTTCTAACTGCTCCAAATATTGCTGATAAGAATAATTTTTACAAGTCCTCATTCATGTTACAGGTACAATGGAAATATTCCTGGAGTGGAAGAGAAAGCACACAAATAATAGTAAGTAGAAAAATCATTAACTATATTTTTAAAAAAACCTGAATTGTGTATCTGCCATGCATCAAAACTTTCTGAAGAATCCAAACTGAACATGCAACAAATAAATAGAAAAACCCTGGGATAAAATTGGGAAAATAATTTAAATTTAAACTTTTAAATGACAATCATTCTGAAATACTTTAGCAGAGTAGTAAGAACCCATTAATAACTATCTTGTGAGCAAGCTACCTTTATTAATGAATTATTACCAGTTCTAGAAATAAGTTTCAGAGACATTACAGCATGCTGAGAATTTATCAATTATCTTGTTCATTATAAACAAACAGTGTTTACCATCTACATCCACAATCCTAAGTAAGCAGACATAAGCTATATTTATTTCTGACATTCCATCATTAGCTTTTTTTAAAGATGTCTGAAACCTCTATATAATAAAATTACCATAGTAAGAAAAATATTTTCAGTCCTCAAAAGGCAATAAATGATGGGCTGATTAAAGATGATTAATGAGTTTGGGCTTCAATGTTTCCCTTTGTTTCCTTGTTTAAAAAAGCACACAGAGAATGAAATATATTTATCATGTCAAAAAAAATTAGTTTTATGGCGTACAAATTTTATAATTGGATGAAAAATAACACTATTGCCACCCAAAGAAAGTTGTTACCACATAAATCATTATAAGGAATCCAGCATTTTAAACACATTAGAAGATCTTCATGACTGCATAGTGATTTTAGTCTCTGACTCTGCTGTATTTTGTCCTTTCAGTCAGACATTCAGATGAATCAAGAAGTGATTTGAAAGTAACATTAATAAAATTACATTTGGTATTCCTGGCCATTTCAGCTGCAACCACAGTCCTAGATATCAAGGGTAGATGAAGGTTGTACTGGTTTGCCAGTTTAATTGGGGGCAGGGGGCAACCAAGAGCCAGCGTAAATAAGGAAGATGATATGCGAGTGTATGGCAATGAAATTTCCAGACGAAATTATATCTTGGGGTTTGGAGAGAAAGGTGTCATTTTTGGCGGTTTAAGCTTAAAATAAGGCATATACAGTACAACTTGTTAATCGTTTTCCTGGTTCCCAAGGAAAAAAAAAAGAAAAAATCCTCCATTGATCAGGGTTTTCCACCCACAGACATTAATGTAATTTCTTAGTACTTAGGGGAAGTCTCTCACACACAAACAAATTCAATAGTTGTATTCAGCCTCAGGGCCATTGACTATCCTTCTCTACTTCTAAATTCCTTTATTTCAAGTATACATTTATGCTGAAAATTCAGGGATCTAATATTGAAAAGTAATTGCTAATTAGTAATTAGCAATTACTTTCACATACACAAATATGGTCAACAAATAATGCAGGGCTATGTCTCTTTACCCCCAAAGGCCTGTAGGACTAAGGCTGAAACCTTATGTATAGATACTTGAGGAAAAAAAACTCTATTATGATACGATTTCTGGAATGTTGTTGTAAGAAATATTTTAAGATCCAGCCTTCCCATACCTACATCAGAACTCTCTGATGTTTCTAGTTTTCCCCTCTGCTTTCCTCAGTTAAAGAGGAACTTTTGGAAAGCTCATCTTTCAAGCAACAAGTGAGAGCCTTATGTCACTGGAGTATCAGGTCACCAGAAAAGAATCCCAAAAAATGGAGTAAACAAGAGCCAAATACTGTTAACAAGAAGTAGAAATAATAATGGAAAGAAGGGAAACTGCAAGGAAGGAAAGTGTAAGAATCTCACCTTTCCCCCTAAGGTTAGTGAAGTTGACAGGCAAGATGGTTTCAAGAATGTCATCAAAGCAGGGGTGAAATGCTACCGGTTCGGGCCAGTTTGCCCAAACCGGTAGTAAAAAATGCTACTGGTTCACTAAACCTGTAGTAAAAAAATGTAAAAAAAAAAGTTCCAATGATCAGCTGGGTGACGTGCAATCATGGGAACTTTTTTTTTTTACTTTTTAAGCATTTTTTTACTACCGGTTTGGGTGAATAGGTAGTAAAAAAATGCTTTTAAAAAGTAAAAAAAAAGGCTCAGATGATCTCACAGCACAGCTGTGATCATCCAAGCCTTTTTAAAAACTTTTTAAAGCATTTTTTTACTATCTATTCGCCAGAACCAGTAATAAAAAAATGCTTTTAAAAGGTTTAAAAAAGGTTCCCAAGATCTCAGCTGTGGTGCACGATCTTGGGAACCTTTTTAAAAACTTTTTAAAAGCATTTTTGTACTACCTATTAGCCCAAACTGGTAATAAAAAATGCTTTAAAAAAGTTTTTAAAAAGGTTCCCAAGATCACGTGCCACAGCTGATTCCACCCCCTGTTGTTCTACTTACCTTCCCAAGCCGCCTTTTGGTGTGTATTGTGCATGTGCATGTGCATGCAGCACACGTTTGGTGTGAACTGCGCATGCATGCGTGCATCACGCTTGGTGCGCAGCACGCATTTGTGGCCAGCGAACCGGTAGCAAAGCAGTTCAGATTTCACCACTGCATCAAAGCCCAAAGTGAGCTGCTCAGAGTATAAATGCTTTTAAAAATTTAACGGTATTAATTGTATTAGGATTTTATGTTATATAAAGTTTGTGGAGCAGAGATGTCCCATAGGCATACTGATGCATGTCCATCATTGTTTACACCGAGGAGGTTTGGACCAGTTGTAGTTTCCAAGCAATCTTCAAGGACAGTTTCCTGTATGGTGCATTGCAATAATCTGACCATAAAATGACAGGGATGCAGTGGCTCAGTGGCTAAGATGCTGAGCTTGTTGATCGAAAGGTCAGCAGTTCAGAGGTTCGAATCCCTAGTGCCAGGTAACAGGGTGAGCTCCTGTTACTTGTCCCAGTTTCTGCCAACCTAGCAGTTCACAAGCATGTAAAAAATGCAAGTAAAAAAATAGGGACCACCTATATTTGGTGGGAAGGTAACAGCGTTTTGTACGCCTTTGGTGTTTAGTCATGCCAGCCACATGACCATGGAAATGTCTTCAGACAGCACTGGCTCTTCGGCTTTGAAACGGATGAGCACCGCCCACTAGAGTCGGGAACGACTAGCAAATATGTGTGAGGGGAACCTTTATCTTTTACCTTTTAAGACAACTAGGGCATGAGTGACTCTCTAAAGTTCCAACAGCATTAATCAAAAAGTATTATTTCAAATTTAATCTTAATTTTTTTAAATT
>JANHZT010009754.1:203668-220081 GCA_032468215.1 Stegonotus admiraltiensis | reverse complement strand
TGGGCACGCCTGCGTGTGACCCCACCGCACTCCGCCCGCTTTTGGCACGCGATGGCAAAAAGGTTAGCCATCACTGATATAGACTATCTTAGAAAAGCAAAATGCTATTTTTGGTTTGAGAAAAATAATACTGCTAGGGATCCAAACAAAAAAGCAGCAAATATGATTTTTTTAAACCTTAAGGTGCTTGTATTTCCTTTAAGTCTAATGTTCCCACAGCTATGGAAAGACAGGAATTTTAAAGAGGCTAGCTGTCTTAAGAGGGGTATTAAGTAGTTAAGCTAAAATGTACTGATATGCTAAACCACAGTCTGATTTACATGTTGCACTTAAGCCATGGTTTAGCTATGGTTTGGTGAATAATCCACATTGCATAGATTTTTATAATACACTTAGCTGAAAACAAACAAATTACATTATGACTTAATATGTGTAAACTTAGTCAAATCTTTTAAAAGAACAGAGCTGGATAAAAGATTAATTATTTACAATTGGGGCTAACCTTTAGTGATTTGCTTAGAAGCCCCTTTATAAAAAATGTATTTTCATTATATAGCATCTATATGAAATGATGTTTAAGTGTTTGAATTCCTCTTGGATTGATCTCAAGTCTACTGTGAAAATGATTGTGTAATTCTTTGAGGCTCCTTGGATTTTAGTTTTATTTTGTATTTTGGTTTCCTGAGATACCTTATGCGTTTCAACATGCATTTTCATGTTCTTTTTTAATGCCTAGTAATCAGAAGAT
Source organism: Stegonotus admiraltiensis (assembly GCA_032468215.1). Classification (NCBI taxonomy): domain Eukaryota; kingdom Metazoa; phylum Chordata; class Lepidosauria; order Squamata; family Colubridae; genus Stegonotus; species Stegonotus admiraltiensis. Next base: position 219,333 of record JANHZT010009754.1, on the reverse strand, counting down.
AACTCACTTTTGCAAATGCTACTATTAGTAGACTCATTTTGTATACTTTTTAATTGGGAGTATAATCTGATAAAATACCCATTATTTCTTCAGACTCTATCAGCATTTTGCTAATACCATTAGTACTTTGTCAAATAGATATGCCATAATAGGTCATCCTGACTTGGATTGTGTACCCCTTTAGCCTTGGGCAACTCAGGATTTTGATGAAATCCCAGAGTGGCTTGTTTTTTACTTTCCTAATTGCCAATCTTGGATGCATCTTGGTTTAGGAGATAAAGGGAGTCATAGAAACAATCCTTGGATTACCTGCAAAGAAAGACTGAAACTGGACCTGATCAGGCACAGTTACAGTCTCAGGTATAAGCCCATACTTTAACAATAAGGGAGGAAAAGCATCCTTATGTCTCCCTTATTGTTGTTGGTAAACTATTGGTTTCCTTTCTTGTGTAGGGTGTTACACTGTCTTTTAGTGTATTGAAGAAGATAGATAAAATTGTTCAGAAGTGCCACTGTCTTGATTCCTCCTGGGCAGACTCTAATATGAAGGCTGGGATATTATCCAGCTGTGTTAACTGGAATTTGGAGGGGGAACGTAAATTGAGGAAGTGGTTTAGGTACTACCTCTGTGAAGCTGAAATTTTAAGACTATTCAGACCAGCTGTATTCACAAACAACTGCAGCGCCACCAAAGTCAGCTGTGGCCACATCATTGTGATTTCCAATGTCCCACAAGCAAAGTCAATGGGGAAACTTGAAGGAAGTAAGAAGTTTCTCCCACTCCTACTACTAACTGAGTGGACATGGCCAGCTTGGTGTCAAGCTCCCCAAACTGCTGGCATGTTTCCTCTTCACATTGGGTAGACTGGGCCGAAGCCATGCTGGCCTGATCTTTCCAGTGGTGGGATTCAAATTTATTAACAATCAGTTCTGTAGACGTGGCTTGGTGGTCATGGCTTGGTGGTCATGTGACGGGTGGGTGTGGCTGGTTGGTCATGTGATTGGGTGGACATGGCCAATTCAACATCACTCACGTTGAGGGGCGCCTTGCTTCGCCCCACTTGCCTGGCCTCCCAAGCTCTTCTGGTCTTTGTCTATTAATTTGTCTACTACTACAGTGTCTGGTTGATTATCTAATGCCTGCCTGTCCTTCTGGATCCGGAACTTCCACAGATTATTCTCCACAATCTTCTGTGGAAACTCCTTGATTGCTGGCTGGAGAATTCTGGGAGTTAAAGTCCATACATCTTCACCCGAGAGACACTGATCTACCCCTTGGGTTCTATCTAGTGTTGTAAATCCTTGCTTCTATGTATCTGGTGCTTACTGCCTGTTCTTGTGCTGTTATGATCAGTGATCAGTGCTGCCTTTTACACACACACACACACCCCACTTCAGGAATAATTATAAAAATGATGATTTCTCACTCATTTCTTTACTAGTAGCATAAACAAAATAAGCAGCCATCAACATCACCTAAAGTTGGAACCCTATATTTGGAGTCTGATGCATATTTATTGTTGTGAATGCTTTTGCAAAACAGTGGTTGGGAAGATTTGCTACAGATAAGTTTACAAAGCACCTATTTCAAATAACATTTCTGTATTGTGTATTCTTACTTGCCCTTTTGTACCGTACCACTGCATTTTGGATTCAAATGCAAAAAATATTTATTTTGGAGAGAACAGAGAAAGGAATGCTGCATCTGTTTGCAATTCTTTAAGGCAGCTGGGATTATGCAGCTTCCTTGGATTATGCAGCTGCCTTTCTTCTTCAGAAAAGGCCATATTTTGTTTAAAGAATTGCAGACAAATGCATCCCTGTCCACCATAGCAATGCACAGCAGAGGTGGTATTCAGCAGGTTCTGACCAGTTCTGGAGAACCTGTAGCAGAAATTTTGAGTAGTTTGGAGAACCAGTAAATACCACCTCTGACTGGCTCCGCCCCCATCTATTCTCTGCCTCCCGAGTCCTAGGTGATCATGAGGAAATAGGGATTTTGCAGTAACCTTCCCCTGGAGTGGGGAGGGAATGGAGATTTTACAGTATCCTTCCCCTTGCCACGCCCATCAAGCCACGCCCACCAAGCCATGCCATGCCCACCAAGCCACACCAGAGAACCGGTAATAAAAACTTTTGAATCTCACCATTGGTGCACAGTCCGCTTATAATTTTTCTGCTTTTTCAAGACAGGTGGACACACTTCTAAAGAAAATACTGGCTTTTTCACATTGCAGGAAAGTTCAGAAATGGCTCAGTGAGTTAACAAGTGGCTGATTTTGGGCCAATCATACCTTCTCTCAGCCCAGCCTACCTCACAGGACTGTGGTGGGGAAAATAAGAGGAGGAAGGATATTTGAAATGTTTGCTGCTTTGAATTACTTATACAAATAATGATGATATAAATAAAGAAATAAATGATTTTTCTGGAGGATGGTGTTTTGCTTTGTGGCAAGTCAGCTTCCAATTTTTAAAAAAACATTTAAACATATTTTGAAGAACATATATTACAGGAGGAGTAGATAAATTGCCAGGCAACTAGAGAGGTATGTACAGGCACACATTGGCCCTCTGGGTGGTACAAATGGGGACCCCAGGTCTCAGATAATTGGTAGAGCATATAGATCAGTCATTAAATCACCATTCTCTGTCTTCTTTTTTAATACTGCAAATCCACCCTTCTCAGAGGACCCTTTCTGCAAATTCAGCTATCAAAATAGTCAACATGAACATTTGTAGGAAAAGTTATCACCTGAGCACCGGGAGCCCAATCAAAGCCATTGTTGGACATATCAGCCTCATCCGGGGTGAGTGGCTGGGAGGGGCAAGGGGCGTGGCCGAGCATGGTGCTCTTCAGCAAGTTCGCTGAACTGCTCAAAAAGTTAGCTACCAGTTTGGGTAACTGGTGCGACCTGGCTGAATCTCACCACTGGATCTTTCCTCTTCACATTGAGTAGACCACATTGTGGGCTGGATGCGCCACAGTTGTTAAGTGAATCACTGCAATTGAAAAGTTAGTAATTTAGTTGCTAAGTGAATCTGGCTTCCCCATTGACTTTGCTTGTCAAAAGGTTCTAAAAGTTGGTTTATCTGTGCCCTCAGGGTCACCTGAATAGTGCAAATGGGTGTAGATAGTGCTAATGACCAGATGACTACAAGGAATATAAATCCTTCCATTCTCTGCTATTCATTCTGAACTGAAGAAGCTTCTTGGATGAAAAGTGAAATATCTTCAAAGAAAAACAATGAAAGTCCAGTTGCCTTTTGAAAAAGCACCCTTGGGACAACCATGACCTGGGCGATTGAGAATATCCATAGACAAATGGAGCAGGATATTGTACGTGAGATTTGAGATTTGTAATGGAGAAGGGAGGTTATTTAGCTTTTAATCATAAAGAGTGGTTGCTGAGTGTACATTAAAAGCATCTTCATAATTGGTACCAGTTGTGTGTATGAATATTTTGGATGACACCCTTTTTCTGAAAGGGACAATGGATCGGTCAGGGAAAGTTAGATAACATACTGAGACCATGAGGTTCTGGATTGACAGTAGAGTCCCCCAAATCTACCCAATGCGATGAGGAAAGATCCAGTGGTGGGATTCAGCCGGTTCGCACCAGTTCACCCAAACTGGTAGCCAACTTTTTAAGCAGTTTGGTGAACCGGCTGAAGAGCACCATGCCTGGCCACTCCCCTTGTCCCTCCCAGCCACTTGCCTTGGATGAGGCTGATATGTCCAACAATGGCTTTGTCAGGGCTCCTGGTGCTGGTCAAGGTTGAAGGGGTGGTGCCCCATTGGCTCCAAATAACAGGGCTCACTTGGGAATCGGAGGAGGCTGCGGCAGTTTTGGGATTCCCAAGCAGCTCAAACAGGGCATCACAGGACTTAAATATGCTTTCCTTGTTTGTGGGCAAACTGCTTGAGAATTCACAGCTGTCAGATCAACCATGGGCCTGATCTAAGTTATCTCTGGCCCGATGTACAGGGAGAGCATATGTTTTGACAGGCAGTCCCATAAAAAACTTGTCACTACACTATGTCGGACTTTATAGGTGACAATCAGCACCTTTAATTTGGAAGTGCACTAGGAGCCAGTGCAGTTCATGCAGCAGAGGTGTGATGTAGGTGTAACATGAAGTGCCCATGCCAATGCATTCTAGCCCAATGGCAGCTTCCAAATGCTCTTCAAGGGAAACCCCATGTAGAATGCAGTTCTGTAATCCAATAGGAAGTGATTAAGGCATGCCACTATAAGTTAGGCTTCCCAGTCCCGAAACAGGCTACTGAAAATGTCCCAGGGCTCAATGTTCAAGCTCATTTTCAGACCTGCCCAACCCTTATTCCTAGGCAGCTTTGCTTTCAAAGCTTTTCAGAGGCCACTGCAAAGACACAGTGCTTCAACAGAGCTCATAGCGCTCCTCCCTCTCTCTCCTCCCTCCCCTCTCTCTCCACATGCATATGAACTTACACATAGACCCAGGGGTGAAATTCACTTACCTTCCCTGGTTCACAAATGTGCTGGTTCACAAATGTGCGCATGTCGTGCATACACTCGCTTCGCTCATGCGCACCATTGTCTGCACATGTACAAAGCCTCTGCACATGCACAGAGGTTTAAAATGTTGCAAAAAAGCGATGTCATGACATCCGTGTGGGTGGGCGGAGCCTCCCACAGCTGTCACTACCAGTTCGCCCGAGCCAGATAGAACCGGCTGAATTTCACCCCTGCATAGACCCCCACATACTCCTCACACACAAAAGACTTTTACGTGTACTATTTTTGTTGGTTTGATTTTGTTCTTTCTCTATTTTTTCTGTGCTGTTTAATTACATAAAGGAGAAAAACTGTTGGAAAAAATTTCCAAAACAGCCAATGAGTTCTTAACAGTGACCTAATAATTGCCTCCATTAAACTAAGAAGGAGAATTTTCTAATAACGTCAAGATTAAATATTGAATCACTTTTTCCAAGGCCATCTTAATTCTGAACTATTGTTAAACAAATGGTCACGGGACTACCTGTAGACAGAGATATTTCACTTTCTTTCTTTTGCTTGATGATGATGATGATGATGTTATCCATTCATTCGTGTCCAACTCTTGGCGATTCTATGGGCCAGGTCTTTCCACATTTTCCAATCTTGCATTAATTCTTTGAGTTTTTCTATGCTGTGGCTGATGTCAGCTTTGGTGGTGTCTTATTGCTTATGTATCCTTAAATTTTATGAATTAATTTAAAATTGTTTCCAAAAACTAATCTTCATATATTTGTTATTCATATATTTTAAAGTTCCTTTTTTTAGTGGGGATTCAAATATGTGTTTGCAAGAATTTGTCATGTAAAGAGAATGGCAGGGTTCATTTATGAAGCATGAAATGCAATCAATTTACTTGGTAGGTAGACATTTAAATCCTTAAGCAATTTGTTATACAGTCTAATCAATTGATTTCAAGTTTAATAGCCTGATGACAGGTTCAAAAAATCAATAATTGAGATAACCTAAGCTTATACTGATAAGTAAAATCAAATAGCTTTTGCGTTTTCTTTTAAAATTTGTTTAGAAATCACGAACTCAAAAAAAAAATGAGGCTTTGTTTTGTTGTCAAGCTGAGTTTTATTTCCCTTTGACATTCAATCATTTTTCTCTACTGAAATACAGAACACAGAATTTAAAGCTTAAATATATCTGAATGTTGTGGTACATTAGTTTTGCAATGTGCAGTGATCTAAATCTCAACATTAAGCATCTTTCTGTTTAGGAATGGAATAAAATGAAAATGATCAGAGTAAACAACTGAGATCAGAGTGTGAAATTATGCATGATGGTAGAAATAATATTTCTGTCTATGGCTTTCTTTTTTGAGGTGAACTTTCTAACTGATGATTGTTTTTTTAATCAGATATTAATCCTGTGTGTACTGATATTTTAAATGGTTTTGTATCCTGAGACAGTTCTTATTTCCTAGGATGCTAAATAACTGGTCCTGTTTTTTAGAATCAGTGAGCTATGTTGTTTGAATATCCAGCTTTGTTTCATTTTTTTCCATGATTACTCTTAATTTCTCTCTTCACTTTAGGTGCCACTGCTAATTAACTCAGGCATTTTTACCTCACTGCTTCCTCTCAAAAACTTGATCTATAGACTGTGCTTAAAACGGCATGCTAGCACAGGATGGCAGGCGTATTGTTCTGTGCGAATAACAATCCTCTTGCAGGATTTCCTCTGTCAAATAGCTACTCCTGTCTAGATAAATTTGTTAGGTGTCTGGAGCCCACTTGCTGCTTTGTAATACAGCACTGCAAACATGCATGAGCTCAGAAGTTGCTGAGTGAATAACTGGCTAAAGTCAGCTGACTATTCCTTTCCAATCAGATAAACTGTGATGTAAGTGTTTAGCAGCTGCTAGGATCTGAATAAGTGAGCCGAAGTCTGAGATACTAGAGCATGGCTATATTGTTATAGAAGGAATGAGGGAGAGAATGGACGAATCCAGCATTCTGAGAAGGCGAGGGCTTCAGGTAGGCTATGTAGCTATTTGAGAGCTATTTTCTCAGTGAATAATTACGTTGTAAAAGTTTCATTTGCATTTATGCCCTGGGCAAAAATGTAGAGACAATTTTAAACTATTGATTATCAAGTACAGCATGATAAATGGTTCATCAGTGAAATAGTCCTTGTCAGAAAGCTGTCTGCTTTTCTTCTCTAAGGATGTGAAAGCATACATCTTTTACTAACATTCACCTGAACAAAAAAGCTTTTAAAAAACATACAGTCTGACCTTACAGTCTTATCTGCTCTTTCAGATAGAGTAATAGATCATTGATTCCCTTATAAATTTTCAAAAAGCATCTTAAATGGGAAAGTGTTGAGTTTTCAGGTAAATAAGCTTTAGAGAATTTGAAATGTTTTGAATATTTAAGCAAAAAATAAAAAGAAGGCAAACAACCCTATACATTTTTAAATGTTTTGAATTTTCAGCATTCACTGTATATTATTTGGCAAATGTGGAAGCTATTAGTAATACTGTTTTAAGTCTAAAACATCAATGATGCTTCAGTGTGATTGTTTTTGGTTAACATATTGGCAAAGAAAATTATAGAATCTACTTTTCTGGGAATGTGAACAAGTTTTAGCAGTCTTTGAATTCATTGCCAGAGAAATAATTTCAGAATGCTTAGCTTATCGTTCAAGATTTCTGAGTTATTATATATGTTCAGACACGTTATGCCTTTTGTTGTCTGGACTTGTGGATGCCTTAGAATTTCAAAACTTTTTGTCTTGACAACTTAGTGAATTAAACTCTCACAAATCAGTGTTCGTGTTAAACTTGTAAGCAAAGAATAAAACATAATTAACATGATTGAAGACAGATGAAGTACCACTCTTAAACCTCTTTGTTTTCTGTTGTTAAAGAAAAAAATTGCTTAGGTCATTCATCTTTGACTAAACTTCCTTTCCCATGTTTTCTATGCAATTCTATTGTTTCATTGTACTCAAAGAAGCTGTTACTGCCACTGTAACTTTGCAGTTATGTAGTTACTGGAAATTCCTAAACTTTTAAACCAATAAATGAGAATCCTTACTGAAATAACTATTTTGCTGAAATACGTGGCTGTTTTGACAATTATTCTAGTGAGATCAGTATTGATGAACTAAGTCTTTTGAGGTTTTTTGATAAAACATGTAGCCTTAAAAAGAATATATTTTGTTTGTATTAACACTGCTCACAAGAATAGTTGTCATGTATTGATTATATTAAATAACTGTTATGATCTGAAGGTATTAAATAATTGGGATGATTACAATTAAAATAGTTTTACTATTAGAAGCATTAATGAATTTCTTGAAACTAGGATTAAAAAAATAAGTTTTACTTGATTTTTAGTAAGTGCTAATACTGCTTAGCAAAAGCATTTAATTTGTTCTTTATAAAATAAATTTATCTATATGAATCAAGTATTTTTTGCTGCATATTGAAAATAGAATCTAATTTTGCTACTGATTTTTGAACGATACTACCAAATTAAACTGTTTAAGTACTTAGTTTTTCAACTTTATTGATTTTTCTTTCTTGCCTCTCATTCAGCTGAGAATTTGACATAGGCAAAGAAATTTTGAGCTTTGGTTCCTTTGTACATTAAAGTTAAGAAAAATTTTCCCAGTGTCTCTTCAATATTTATTCAAATGTAACATTTATTTGTTTCTTTGTATTTTATTTACACCAGTAAAGGCCTGCTACCTTTGTGCTTATATTCCCTAAGATATTATGACTTTAATTAGCACCTTGATAAGACCTTGATCAGATAAATTGACCTTAGTTTTGTTGCATTAAAGGGATGATATTTTATTAAGACTGCAGTGGCCAGTATATTGACAGTGAACATCAGTGTGCCTGCTTTTTTGGTATCAGCCAGGCTCTTTGTCCAGCTGGTCTTAAAATATTTTTAAAAATTCTTTCAATTTAGAGAAAAGGGAAGAGATTACCTGCCATATTACAAACCAAATGCCATTAATCAATTGGACTGTGCAGTGCTTCAGATTTGATTAAAAAAATACAATTTGGAGCATGGACATAGCATTTGCCTCTAACTTTTAAAATCAGCAGACCTTTTCTTGGAAATTGCACATCTGCCAATTGCTCCAGGAAAAGACATGGCTGTGTTAAAGAGTTATAGAGAAGTTCTATGGACACATCCTTTCCATACCTTGACGCACCTTTTTGGAATAGAATCTAAATCTTCACACAACTCTTTTTTATTTATTTATTTATTTATATGCCGCCCTTCTCCGGAGACTCAGGGCGGCTTACAATGCGTTAAGCAATAGCCTTCATACTTTTAATATCCATTATCATTTAAATTTATTGGATTGTCTCTGGTACCACATATGGTTGGTGGAGATTATCAGGGTGATGATATTTTGTCTATGCACTGTATACATGTGCTTTACTTTCTTGGTTTATGTATGTGGTATAATGCAGGTTTGTTGTATATGTGTGCTTAATAGTACATTTTCTATATGGGTGAATATAGATATATTTCTTAAGCATTATTAATTTCAGTTCTGCATGGGTAAACATGTCATTTTGCATCTGAGACTCAGAGTCTACCTCTCAGTAATAAATTCCAAAATCTTGCAAGATTTGAGTAATTTCAATTTGATTTATTTATTTATTAGATTTTTATATCTCCGTCAAGGTGGTAAATATACATAATGCTCCTTCCTCCTCCTATTTTCCCACAAAAACAACCCAGTGAGATGTGTTGGGCTGAAAGAAAGTGACTGGCCCAAGGTCACCCAGCATTCTTACGCAGTGAGAATGAATATTAAATAAATATTAAATGCTTGAATATCAAACTGAGATTATGATAGAGAAAATTAAGATTTCATGCAAATGTACTGCAATTTCATATTTGGCAGTTTCACAATATTTTATTTTTTATTCTAAAAATCAAATGTTTAAAAATTAGGGGGTTTGAATTGATGGACATGTGAAAGCACTGTGTTGCTGACTTTCTGCTATCATAGGAATAAATTTGTCTTTATATGCAATTATTTTACATACAAAAACAGTGTGATAATTAGTTTTGTTAGTGGAAATAATTGTAGGTGTAATGTTGATTTATTCAAAAGGTTACAGATATATGCACTTGTCTCTTTCTGTCTAAGTTAGCATGAATTGAGTAGGGAGAAGGAATACGGTAGGACAGGAATCAATAATGTTGGCAAATCAGTGGCATACATTTATTTGAAATTGCTTATGAGAATGGTGGATTGTTACTTTCCAGGCTGTGATAAAAGAGGAAAATGGATTTTCCCAAGGTACAGCTTACTGTTTATTAGGCATCAGATGAAAGTGTACTTTGGACCTCTATAGTGGTAAGTTATCTTGTATACTCGGACACTATTAGATTAATTGAAAAAGTGCTAGCATTAATTTAATTATTTGTATAGCTTTATCATGTTTATATGGGTCAGGTTTACTTGGGCAACATTTGGCTATGATGAGCATCTTTAGTGTAAGGGCTGGAATGAAAGAAGAAACTGTCAGGCAAAGATTCCCCCCCCCCCAATGCCTTTTCTACTTGTTTGAAACCCTAGGAACCTGCTTTTGCTACAAACTTTGCTAATTCCAACTGAAGCAAATTCATTTGTTTACAAAAGTTTTATTTACTGAGGACCTGTATTATTAGCCTTTATTATAACTATGGGGACTGCTTTTTTTAAAATTAAATTTTGAGGATTTATCATGGGAAATTTAAGACATTACCATGTAATTATTGCTTAGATGATATGTCTCTCCATTTAAATTGCACAAAATTATTCCCCTTTCTTGGTAATGGAAAGGGTGTAGAGTAGGGATGTACAAAACATTCCATGCATAAACTCTGCCCCCTGCCTGAACCGAAACACAAATATTTGGATTGTTTGGTCCATGCACAGACTGGGAGCCCTTATTTTGGGCAGAAGTGGTTTGAAGGAAGGCAGAAGATACCAGTTTTGGCTGAGGGGAGGCAGAAGAGAGAAGGAAGGAAAGAAGATCGAAAGATGTTGATGAAGGTTAGTCAGGCTCTGAGATAGTGATGGCTGAGGGAAAGGAAATAAGAAAGAAGGCAGGCCAATGAGATAATGCTGCTGGGAATTGGTGGCAGTCATAAAATCTGAATGGCTTGGAGGGGAGCATGCTACGAATATGCTGAGGTGAATATGGTGGTAAGGCATGACACAATGGGAACTGCTGAGGGGAAGAGGAAAGAAAAGAGGTGATGCACGCCAGCCCTGCTCCACTCAATCCCTTTGGATTTTGTTTCATTTAAAACCCTTGCACTGATGATGTTACCTAGTTTGGGTAATGAAACGTCTGCAAAAAACCCCAAGCAAGCTCAGACAGCACCAAGGACCCCTCCTGTCAACCTTGAGCTACAAATATTCTCCTTTATTTGAAACCCGTTTCAATTTATTTATTTATTAAATTTATATACCATCTATTTCACTATCCCGAGTGACTCTGAGCTGCTTACAATACAATAAAATAATATAAAAACAATTGTAAAATACAGGAATAATTGAATAGTGTTGGGAAACCAAGGCTAATCCAAAACAATTTGGTAGAATTTTTGAAAGCTATGGTTTGTTCTGGATTTAAAGCAAATTTAATTTCAGAGATAGAGAGAAGGGACAGGAAGTAACACACAATTCTAAGCCCGCTAAAAAAAACTTAAAATAGCATGGAAGCTGAATACTAAAAAAATCAAACACTAGGACTTTAAAAAGACTTGGATAAGGAGATAGGTTTAAGTTGATGTTAAATGTATGTATGATGGGCTTTATAGAAGGTGTTCTACAGATACAGGCAGTCCTCAACTTAGTATAGTTCGTTCAAAGTCACAACAGCACTGAAAAAAAGTGAGTTATGACCATTCTTCACACTTTACAACCATTGCAGCATCCCATGGTCACATGATCAAAATTCAGACACTTGGCAATTGTGTCTCACATATTTATGATGGTTGCAGTATCCCAAGGTCTTGTGATCACCTTTTGTGACTTTCTGACAAGCAAAGTCATTGGGAAGCCAGATTCACTTAACAAAATGTTACTAACTTAGCAACTGCAGTGGTTCACTTAACAACAACTGTTACGTTGTTGCTGTGAACTGTGAACCTTTTAGAGACCGAATCCCCAAACTGCAACCCAAAACCCACTTATTTATCGCAAAGTGCCAACACGGCAATTTAACCTGAGTAATGAGGTTTTACTACCTAAAATAATGATAATGCAGAGTTCAGCAAATTGTTCCAAGAAAAATGTGATAAATGCACTTCTATGCCCCTTCATTTTTTTCCTGCTTTTGAAATATTACGTTTAGCAACAATAAAAAAGAAAAACTTTTGTAATATCATTTCTCTCTTTCCCTCCCTCTCTCTTCCTTCCTCTCTCCTTCCCTCCCTCCCCCTCTCTCCTTCCCGCCCTGTTTCTCTTTCTTCCCTCCCTCTGTTTCTTTCCCTCCCTCTCTCTTTCCTTTCATTTCCTCTCTACCTCTTTCTGTTTCTCCCTCTCTCTTTTCCTCCCTCTCTCTCTTTCCCTCCCTCTTTCCCCCCTCTCTCTCCCTCCTGGGGGGGGGGAAGGAACCCCTGAACTGGTGCTGGGTGATGAGAATCTGACATCTGGAAGCCAAGGAGCCAGGGGTGAAATCTAAAATTTGTTACTACCAGTTCTGTGGGTGTGGCTTGGTGGTGGGGGGTTAATGTGACTGGGTGGGCGTGGCCAACCTTTTTCTTTTTACTTTTAAAAGCATTTTTTCTACAACCTCTTGTTGCAGAAAAAAATGCTTTTAGAAGCCTCTGACAATCAGGCAAGTCAGCTAGGATCGCCAGAGGCTTTTAAAGGCATTTTTTTCCTACAACCTCTTCTGCTGAAGAGGTTCTAGAAAAAAATGCTTTGAAAAGCCTCTGATGATCCCAGCTGAGCCGTATGATTATCAGAGGTTTTTTTTTTTTTTACTTTTAAAAGCATTTTTTCGGCCAAAGAGGTTGTAGAAAAAATGCTTTTAAAAGTTAAAAAAATAGCCTCTGATGATCGCACGGCTCAGCTGGGCATGGGGATGTGGGTGCAGGGATTTTTGCTACCGGTTCTCCGAACCACCCGCCACCATCGCTACCAGATCAGGCAATCCAGTCTGAACCGGGAGCATTTCACTCCTGCAAGGAGCCCAGGAGCAGTGCACTCATGCTCAGCTCGTCTGCGGAATGTCGAAGACCAGCTGGCTGGCGGGGAGGTGGGGCATCCCAACACCGGCAGCTCTGCAGGAAAAGCAACTGACATCCAGGAGGGGAGAGCGAGTTCACAGCGATGCAGGATCGCATTGGGCTCCATGTCGTAATGGGCTTCAGGAGAAGGACAGGACCCCATCTCCCCCATTGTGAAGCGCGTTAAATTTCACTGTGCTGCACAAGGGGCAGGCCATGGAGGCAGCAACAGCAAATGCACCACGACGAAGGCAGAATGCTGTTTCACACATTTTTTTTAGTCCTGCAAACGATGGCGAGAAACATGACGGAGAAACGCGATGGAGCTGGGCTGGGGCGACGGCGCTCGTGCCCACAGAGAGGACTCTGAGTGCCACCTCTGGCACGCGTGCCATAGGTTTGCCACCAGAGGATTATACAATTACACGAAGACACTACAGTATCATAAAGCTCAATGGTAATAGCAATGGGGATCTGACAGAACCTATTGCTACTGTCGCGGTCAATCAAGGATGCAATCTTGCCATCTTTCTCTTCAATCTTTATATGAACATTGTTGAGGCTTGTTTTTGGCAACTCTAGCTTTCCTCCTCCTCTTACCCCATGGCTACTAACGATGCAGCCATTCTCTCTATATCAAAAGTGGGGCTGCATATGTGTTATAGAGCCTTAACCACCTATTGCAATAGAGGACAGTGAAAGGAAAGGAAGGAAGGAAGGGAGGGGCACTTTCAGACTTGCAAGATTCTCTTAATGTAAACTTGCAATAAAGACAGAAGTAGTAGTCCTGAATATTCATCTTATCTGAACTACCTCACAAGATTGACAGGTAGGGACAGAATCGCCCATCTCTTATAAAATTGCTCTTTCCTCCTCGGCTGTCCCTTGCTATTTTTTAAAAGATGATGTGTGCTTCTCATAGGGGGCCTTTTTCTGCGGCCTGAATTGATGCATTATCCATCAGGGCTATAACCAGAAAGCCTTTCAAACCTCTGTATGAAAATTAGATTTATATCTGTTCAAAAATGGAGGTTGAACCAGCATCCCTTGTTTTGTTAAAATGTCCATTCTATATGCCCATGATGGCGAACCTATGGCAGACCTCTCTCTCTGTGCATGCGGGCTGGCTAGCTGATCTTTGCGCATGCTGGAGCGCATGCCAGCTGGTCTTTGGGTTTCTGGTGCTCCGGCGTGTGCATGCGCCCACATTTCAATTTGAGCACTCCGTGCCAAAAAGGTTCACCATCACTGCTATATACAATGTCAATTAAAACATTTAACTTCAGCTTATTCAATATTTAATTCCTCCTCATGAGCAGATCACTGCTTTCCTTTTACGTGACCAATTTATAAACGTATCAAGGGCAACAGCAATGTATTTTTATCCAAAGCTGTAGCTTACAAAAAGTAGCTGATACCTTCCTCACAGCTTTGTGGCTTCTATGTAATTTATACTGTATGACCTTTTAAAACTATTGTATACGTTTTAGTGTTTACTGGCTTGGTCTTGGTCCATAAAATATGCAATAGGGGAGAAAAAGCAGTTAATGCAGCTTCTACAACAGAAACCTTGTGTATGTATTTATAAGCAAATGCAATATTTTATAAGTAAATATTATTTATAAACATACACACACACAGGTTTTTGTTGTATAACCCGTTGCTCCAAGCTTTTACTAAAATCTTAAGACTTATTTGGGTTTGTTTGTTTTTTTGCTTTGTTGTTTTATCTGAATAGTTGATGCTGTGTGTATTTCTTGGGTGGTGGTTTTATTGGTGTTTTCTATTATTTGCCACTGTCCTGTGTTTGGAAACTATTTTACCTTTAAAGCTGTCTTTGAAGTATTTTGAATAAATACTCTAAAAGCCATAAAAACCGTACATTGATTCCTACTAAAGGAGAGCTTCCATAAGAACAAGAGCTTGATTGTATTTGTGTCTCTTAAGATTCATGCTGCTGATGGTTGAATTAGATAGTCCAATTTGCATTAATATCACGGCTGTAATCTTCTCCTTGCTGGGTGAGTTCCAAGGCCCATCGTGAGAACTTTTGGTTTGGAGTCCATAGGGTGTAACTTACCTGGGCAACTGGGTGTAATTTGCTAACTGTAAGGAAGTTGAGCAGGAAGGCCAATGTATTAAAAGGTGACATATTTCTGCTGCTCAAAATGTATATGCAGAAAGGACGTTCATAGAATTATTCCGCTCAATAGGCCAACAGACAAACAGTAGGATTAGCAAATGGGATGAATTTCCTCCCTGCTCTGAGTGGAAAAAGATTAACGAGCCTCACATCTGCCGTTCTCCCAGATCTCCTGTTTAAATATTAATACATGGATTATTTCAAGATCCAAATACCACTAAGCACCTCTGGCCCAGAACTTTTTCAGAAAGGTCGAGGCTGATTTAGGCGGTTGAATTATGGGACCAAAATTAGTCCAAAATCTGTCCTGCAACAGCAGCACATACTTGCCAAATTGTACAAAACTTGAGGGTTTTTTTTAATGCAGAGAGCAATTAGGAATAGGGGGAAAAGTTTTTTTAAACGAGACAGATGTTTAGAATATCAAAAATGCCATAACTGCTCCTGCAACCTATTTGCTATGAAAGTAATCAACTATATTTAACAGCTTATCCACCACAAAGTATAGTATGCACGCTGTCACAGTACCCTAATGTGAGTCTTGCAAATTTGATTGCATTTGTTGATCTGGTGAGACAGAGGCTTTACCTAGAAAATGAAATGAGCATGTCTTTCAGTGTTGCTGCTTTCACATGGCCTTTCTGACTCAAATCATCCTAATGACTTACCCAACACTGAAGAAGCAAATGATTAGAAAAGTCCCAAGTTGCCCTGGTTATAACAAACAGGCATTTTGGCTGTCCGATTGTAGGTGTGTGTGTGACCGGGGAT
>JANHZT010009754.1:108394-126046 GCA_032468215.1 Stegonotus admiraltiensis | reverse complement strand
CTATTGCTTAACGCATTGTAAGCCGCCCTGAGTCTCCGGAGAAGGGCGGCATATAAATCAAAGCAAAAAAAAAAAACCCTAGTTCGGTAATGAAATGTTTGTAAGGAAACAACCAAACTCAGAGAGCACCAAGGATCCTTCATTTCAACCCTAAGCTATAAATATTCTCCTTTCTCAATGAGATACATAATCATTTGCAACAAGCTCTATTGCAAATTATGTTATGGTAGCCTGCCTCTGTCTCTCTATAAGATGTTGTCTAATCTCACCCATTCCATAAGTAAAAAACCGGTATGCATATAGAATAATACTGATTGGAATATAAACAAAAATAAATAACAGTGAGATTTGATGCTAAAGTAATGTATATTCTTGCTCTATATATAGTTGAATAACCTGCTTTCCTTTTCTAATGAGGTTCTCTATTGAAATATTTAAAAATCAACATAATTTGGGAGCAACTAATGCTTATCTGATGGCAGAACTCAGTTGATTCAATCAATTGATTTAATTTGTCCCACCTTTATTATGTGAGAAAAACAAAACTAGATCACCTTCATTAGCATTATCAAAAACTTCATTTGCAGGATACTTGAATAAATTTTATAAACAACCAAGGAAGCCAGGAAGAATTAGAAATTTGTATAATTCACTTAAGTATCTCTTTGTACATCAAAAATTGTTAATATTGGTAGTCCCTTTTTCTTTGCTAGAGACATTACCTGTAGAAATTAATCCCACTTGTTTAAGTTATTTGAAGATTCTGTGTAACTTACTCATACTTAAAAAGTTGTCCTTTTGTGTTTCTTTCTAAATATATTTGGTACAATTACATTTGCAGTCATGGGCATCGAAATGAAAGGTAACTATCTCTTATCTGTACAAGCTGTGCTCACTGTTGCAGCCATGTCTGTGCAAACGCTGAATAGGTCATCACAGCAAGTCCAGATACAAACTGCAGCTATTCTGTTTTCTGCCTGCTTCTTTTGCCTCATAGAGAGAAAACAAGGAGTGCTTGTGTGGTGTGTAGTGTGTTATTTCCCCCATGTATGTGTATTTAAAGTGTTCAGTCTGATACGATTAGGCACCTATGTCTGTGGTAGATAAAGTGTTACATTCACATGTGGGACTAAATATAGCTGTGTTTCTGCATGCTGAATTCTGAGCAATGTCGAGCAGACATTTCTTATATGATAGTTATATCATTCATATTATGCATGCAACTTGCTGTACAAACTATAGCTTGGTTGAGTTTCCTGATTTATGCATTGTGGGATGTTTGTCTGAGAATAGTATTGCTTGGTAGTAGTGAAATGTAAAGCATAGGCAACAGCTATGCATGTGTTAGATAAATATTTAGACTGTGACTGGGAATGAAAACTAGGTTGATAGTTCTATGTCTCAAATTTCATTACATGTATTAAAGATTAAAAAAATGTTCCATACGATTAATATTTTGCCAAAAGTATAATGATCTCTGTTTCATTTTGCAAATAAAACAATTATCATTTTTTATTCATTTTAACTGTCAATCTACATGTGTTATATTTAGTACGTAGATTGTGATGGTTATCCACTTGTTTTCTCTAATTTCTTCCTAGTCAGCATTTTGAATTGGCTAATCAGAATGATGAAATCTTCCATTTGTTTCCAAACATTAAAAATGTTAAAAAATGCATTGAATAAGGCTTGCTTATAGTGCTGTATTTTCCTTTTGGTCCAGTGGTGGGTTCCTCCCGGTTCTGCCCGGTTCCACCGAGCCGGTAGAGGTGACGATATAATGTCACCAAACCGGTTCTGCCCCCCCACGTTATTCTTACCTTTTATTTGGCCCCACCTCCAATCTATTGCTGCCTCCTGAGTCCCAGCTGATCAGCTAGAAGGAAAAATCTGTTTAAACTCTTGCCATGGGGCTTCAAAGGGCCACCCTACAGCTGATCAGTGTTAAAAGGCAGTGTGGTGGTAGACCGGTCCTCCAAAAACAAATGAGTAGACTGGTGCCTGCAAAAATAAATGGGTAGAACAGTGTCTCCAAAAACAAATGAGTAGACCAATACAGCTCTGCAAGTAGTTAAAAGCCTGGTAGACCAGTACCTCTGCTAAATCCTAATGAATTGTCATATGACCATCAAGCCACACCCACAAAATAAGCCACGCCCATAGAACTGGTAGTAAAAATTTTAGAACCCACCCCTGTTTTGGTCATATTGTATAAACTCTATTTGAATATTTTGGCATAGTAAAATTGCAGTTGTATTTTGTGACTAAACTCAAATACACTTTAGGACTGATGGACGGCGTTGGTCACTGGCATCTCTCCCTTCTTCTGGATATGGTACAAATACTCCCAGTTCAACAGTTTCAGTAAGTGATTTCATATTGGCTTCTTTCTGTAACATATTTTCAGATTCAGCTCTCTTAGAAAAACGGTGAAGTTTTGGGTAGTATTGACACATAAAGAATGAACTATGTATCACAGTATGTAGATAGACAGACAGACAGACAGACAGACAGACACACACACACACGAATATATATTGTGAAGTTTAAACTTAATAACCTGTTGAGAAGTTTGATTGTAGAGACTGGTTGTGTCATATTTTCTACTAGATAGATAGAAACTGAGTGATGATGCTAGAACATCCAATAACTGGGCGTGTAAATTTCTATATTAGAATGTCAGAAATGTGCAGCACATTCCAAGGTCAAACCATTTTTACCCACACATTTTGAATAAGATCAGATTAGCACTAGAACAGCTATATTTCAAGGTCAAAGCAGGGCAATCTTCTTTCCAAACAATTTGAACTTAAAATATTTTGCACATTTTTATGACTTATTTCAGTGACCGCCACAAAACTAGGCAGTTCTCTATTCTTTATTTTCTTTTATAAGAATTCTAGCAAACATTATTAAATAAAATGTAACTTGTCTGATTTAAATTAAATACTTATCATGACTTCAGTAGTGAGAAGCTCAGCCGCCTATAACTGCTTCTTTTCTTTCTATCCATTAGAATGAAAGTGCTGAAGAAGTCTGTAGTTTCTAGGTTGATAGCGTAGGTTAGCCTCAACAAATCTATCCAAAAAGGTTTATAATTGAACAATATGAACCTGAAAACTTGTAATAAATTAATCAATATCATGATACAGTAAGGAGTATTTATTGTTATATGGTCACAATCTGGCGATGATAGAGAGAATTTCAATCACCTTAAATAGAATTTGTGAACACATTGTAAATGAGACAGAGATTTAAGTGATCTAAATATACAGCTGATAGTTTAATCCACCCATTAGACTTTGAATAATTTACTCTAAAAAGTCTTGTGTTTGAATTATGGAAGGTAAGATCTGTCTGTACTGATGAGAATTGAATGACATTTTCTCTAATCTTTTTTTATTATCTATGCAAGACTTAATGCTGCATTAACCGTTATGCAATCATTTTTGCATTGACAAATTTGAATTACCGCTACTTCCCCTGAAATAAACCCATCTTTTAATAAAGTGTCATATTCATTGGAAAATATGCTTGGTTCCTAGGTATTATGGAATACTACTTTAAGTACTCAACTTCATTAATATTTATTTTTATGATGAACGGTATTCAAAAGAAACAGAAGGAATTTTGATTAATTGCATTCCTCCATTCTTAGGTTGTTTATTTTATCAGATTCTACTATTTTAAAACTTTTAGAAAAATCTTACAATGAAGTGTTTTGGTAAGAGGTTTCCAGACAGATTTTGCATGATTGTTCTCCACTAAATACTCATCAGTTTGAAATCGAGCAAAGTTTATTTCACTAGAATATGTATGAGATCGTAAACATGTAATTAAGAGAAAATCTGTTTTTCATTAACAGCTTTGTTCACAGTTAATTTTTTTAATGTTATATTTTAAACAAAATCATAAATATGAGTGATTTTTCAGGAAGCAAACATTCTAATTTGTGAATTTAAATTCCAAGTGCTCTGATTTAGCTCATGTTATGGTTGCTATGGAAAATTATATTAGAAATGCAGTGTTGTACATGTAAAAAGAAACTTCTTTGTATACTGTAACCTTGTTGATAAGAAGTGAGAAGAGCAGATTTTTATTTTGACTATTTGTACATATTTAACATGTTTATTGCAGTCATCCTGTTCTTCCCAAGAGAAGTTACACCAGTTACCGTATCAGCCAACACCAGATGAACTTCATTTTTTATCTAAACATTTCTGTGCTACTGAAAGTATTGCTAGTGATAATAGATGTAGGACCACTCAAATGAGGCCACGATCCAGAAGCCTCAGGTAGGTTTATTATTTTTTTCCAGAAGTATGCCATGTATCTTGGTATCAGAACTTGTGAAAAATGATCCAAATACACACACACCAGGAATATTATTATGCTTATACTGGTATTTGAGATGCCAAAAAATTTAATTTATCATGTTTTATATTGTTGTTTAAAAAGGAAAATACATTCCAAAAGGTGCTTTCAATGTTTAATTCTGCAGTATTTGTATGAAGTCTAGACTTTTATTGTTAAATTTTTAATTTTTATTCTGGTGAATTTCTAGTCTAATATTCTTTAAAACCATGATTACCAATGGACATTAGAAAAAATGATTAAATATATCATCATCATAAACATACATTGAATGGCTATGTAAATTATTTGAAACCTCCAAATTTAAAGAAAAACATGTAAATATATTTTGTTGTTAAAATGTATGGGTACTTTATAACTTTTAAGAAAACACTGTATTCATGACTAGTAGAATACAGTGTATGGAATATAGGTTTTGCAGGCAAAAGCTATTCTTCTCATGTTTGTGGTTCACTACTTTGATTTTATTGAATAGCAGCACAATATAATTGAACAGGGGGACTGTAATTTGTCTGTCAGTATAACCAAGTCAATCTAATGCAAGCATGCAGTGAACCCTGATCAGATTTCTCTGGTATCATCTATTACTTTAATCAGAATTTAATGGAAGTATATAGATTTTGGATGAATGGGAAAAAGAAATATTGTTTGACAAGACAGGGCCAGATTGATAAAGGTAAGCTGATGTTTTATAATCAGGTCTTGCCACAATACATTCTGCTTGATGGAGAGGAATTTTAATCTAAGTGAGAAGAGGTAAACATTGATGGTCTCAATTTTGCAATGGATACTTTGTTTTGATGGATTTATAACTTGCTCATTAAGTATTTTGATTACATTTTAAATTTGGAATAAATAAAAGTCCATCTCCTACTATATATTTTTTTTAATTATCTGTGTGTGTGTCTTATACATACAAATATTTTCTTTAACCTAATTTTTCTGATAAAAATGCAATATACCTACAAAATTCCATAGTCTTGGCCTCTAGGTATGCCAAATTATGGAGAAATCTCAAAAAAGTAATCAATTTCATGATATTTTTTATTTTATTTATTTATTTTTCACATTTCTGAACTGTCCATCTTCCCCAAAGGGATATACTTTTTCTCCTATTCACTGAACTCACATAAATACAGTACATTGTTTTATCAAATATTTAATGGTGATAATTTAAAAAAAACCACTTAGAAACACTTGTTTGACTGCTCCTTTAATCATACTTGGAATAAGTGCCACTTCATTGAGTTGAGCGGCTATAGAAATTGAATAAATAAAATAAAATAAATCCATATTGTAGCATTTTAATATCAGGAATAATATTAAGCAATAAGTCTCAAAGTTGGCAACTTTAAGATGGGTGGATCTTGCTGGCCAAGGAATTCTCGGAGCTGAAGTCCATCCATCTATTTTAAAGGGTCACAAGAGACTTCATCTTGAATATTAAACTTTTAATCACCTTGATTAAAAGTTTTTCTCTTAAAGCACTACTCTGAACATGGCATAAGATAAATCAGAACTCCTGTTAAGAATTTCCTTAGTACAATATTTATTAGCTGTGATCTCTAATATAAGAAACAACATATCAGAGATGGCTTTAGCATATCTCTGTCCTACTAGTTCCTAAATTAATAATTGTTTAATATCTTTATCAATATAAAAATATTCCAAACATAGTTATTAATAATATGAGTATTGAATGGTTCATATAATTGCTTAATAATAGTCTAAAAATTTTCAATGTATTGAAATACTGTTAGAAGATATTCTGTTTTACCTAATGTGTAGACAGTTTGGCACCATTAATAGAAAATTAAAAGGTTTCAGAAAACTGCAAAACTTGCAGGAGACAAAAAAAGGAAAAGTACATTAAAAAAAGTTAATGCTGTAAATTAATGGAACATGTGAGGTAGGCCCAAAGTGCTAATAAAAGACAGACTAAAATTGGCAATCAAACAGAAACCAAGTAAAATAAGATATTGTGGGCAGATTGGAACAGTAAATAGAACCTGGTCCCACTATTTGGGCAGATTGTGACTTGTAATAAACTGACTGGCTGTCAGTGGAAAACATGGATTATAAATTTTAAGTTAATTTAGAATGATATTCAAGGGTTAATTTCTTTCTTGCAGTCCTGGACGTCCTCCTGCCTGCTGTGATCATGAAATTATTATGATGAACCATGTGTACAAAGAAAGGTTTCCTAAGGTAATAAAGAATATAAATTGTATCTAGTGTTAATTTCACAAAAAAACCATATGGAAAAACAGTGTTTTGTGTTTCAAATTAAAATAATCCCAAATAGCTTTGTTCTTTTAAATTCCAGAAAACTTAAAGCAACAACTTTTAACTTTTATGTTAATATTAAATTGTAAAAATGTCCTTATTGACATAGCAGGAAAATGTATCTGGAATCAGTAAGTCCATATATAGTGTACATATGTACAATTCCTACTTTATAGTGTTATATTTTAAATATGGTTTTGATTTTTTGTGTGTACCTTTTTAGCTTTGTTAGTAATATCTGATTAAGTTCAAAGTTTTGTTTATAATTTTTTGGTTTTTGCATTTGCTTTTGTGCTTTTGTGCAAATTTTGATTTAGAAACTTAAGTTCATTAATACCTTGATTAAGTCTATAAAACATATATTATACAGGCTACTGCTCAGATGGAAGAAAGGCTTCAAGAGATTATCACCAGCCATTCTCCTGAGAACATCCTTCCCTTGGCAGATGGAGTGCTCAGCTTCACCCACCATCAGATCATTGAACTGGGCCGTGATTGCTTGGATAAATCTCATCAGGGTCTTATTACCTCACGATATTTTTTTGAATTACAGCACAAATTGGATAAGCTCCTACAAGAGGTATAATCAATTTTCATAAATTGCTAAGCAAAGTTTATTTATTTATTTTGTGCCTTCAAGTCACTTCTAATGACAGCCTGCTGTTTTCTAGACAAGTTTTTTTCCAGAAGTAAACAGAAATTTTTGGGACATTTTGGGCAGTAGATATTGATTCCATTACAGTTTTTCAAGATCTTTCTTTGGCATGGAATCATTGTCAATTACTCTACTACTTAATAGTCTTTAGATGTTTAAAATTTATGAGTAAAATGCATGAAGGTTTCATAATTTTGCAAGTACTTTGCATGTCAGTGTATTTGAAAGATCGGGATAATTGTTTCTGTTTCTGTGTTTTATAGACAAAAAGAGTCTATATTACTCATTCCAGTACAATGTAAACAACTATTTGTGAAAAAAATATGGTTTTATGTGATAAATCAGTGAAGAGAAACAGATATTTAACCTAATGCTTTAATTCAGTGGAATGATTTTGATATTCTTAATTTATGAGTTTACCATTGATTCCCAAGCACGTTTATAAACAGTATCTTGAGAATCAAATAGCACTTTTATGGTTTTCATTTATGTATCCTCAATTTTCTGTCTGATTTACTGTGTTTCTCAACCATGTAGTCTTGCAGGAAAGCCTGCTGTTTTTGGAACTAGACTGTGGGAATACAGTTTAGTATTTTGGTGATGCATTTCAGTCAGTCCCCAGCTGTGACATTCAGTAGATGGCTG
The DNA here is from genome assembly GCA_032468215.1 of Stegonotus admiraltiensis. Taxonomy (NCBI): domain Eukaryota; kingdom Metazoa; phylum Chordata; class Lepidosauria; order Squamata; family Colubridae; genus Stegonotus; species Stegonotus admiraltiensis. The sequence goes on along the minus strand of JANHZT010009754.1, from coordinate 118,086 downwards.
TGTCCCCTGCTGCTTGGCACATTGTGATTGCAATGCATGGCCTAGGGAAGTCGCAAGGCATCTGAACAGTTTTGTTTAGCTGACATTTCAGGAGTTCTCAGGTCAAGGTTAACAGAGTTTTATTGCTGGCATTTTTTTCACTTCACAAAAGCTTTGTTTATAGTTTCACCTAGTGTTTCATTTAAGCCTTTGATACCAATAGTAATATATTAGGTATGTAGCATTTAGTAGACACATATCTCTGAAATTTTGACAAAATGATTTATCCATTTCTTCTATTATTATAATTAATTAATGCTTGGAAAAGCTGAATTAAAAACTAATTAAATCTATTCAAAATATGTTATTATTTTTATCGTAATTATAAATATTTACAAACTTTTTATGCATGAACTATACAAATGTTTTAAAACCAAATGTCTAAGAGTGACTTGTAATCTGTTTAATTCAATTCCACATACAAATAATTGTCCCATCATTGTAGACTGTAAGTAGTGTATGGGATTTGAACTTTATCCTACAACTGCTTTGAAGTGAAGCAAAAAAGTGTCTTCTTGAGATATGAACAAAGGCATGTAAGAATATTTCCCCTAGGGAAAAAAAACATATGGTTGGGGGTTGGGATTTTTTGCATTTTTAGACTTCTGGAAGTCTACTCTTACAAGTCAGTTTTGAATACAAGTCAGTCCAAAATATATAATTTATTTCCCCATTTATCTCACTTAGATCATTTATTGTTACTTCTCTAAATTTAAGGTGTTTTGGGGGCCACATACAAACTTTCTGGGGTTACACATTGTGGTAAAACTGCCCTAATTGATCAAATCAGTAGGGCTCCTTTCACATTATGTCTGTTTCTATAATTTCTTCTCTAGCTTTCATTATTTATTTGGACTAAGATGTTTGTCTTTCTAGATAGTAATTTCCTATACCATAGAAATCAAATAAATGGTAAATATCAGTTAGTAATTTATGCTAAACAGTATTTGCTCACTTACAAATATATTGGTTTTCTTGAATGTTCAAGATCGTTGAGATGATTATGTTGAAATAATATAGTTTATTTAATTCATTAAATTTAGTCTATCATATTAGTGTTTCTTTGCATCCATGTTTAATATCAAGACTACTTTAATGCCTATTTAACAGGGCCAAGAACGATCAGAAAGTGGAGAACTGGCATTTATTAAGCAGCTTGTCCGAAAAATACTTATTGTCATTGCACGTCCTGCTCGTTTACTTGAATGTTTGGTAAGATTATGTTTGCTTAGATAATTTTGATAGCTAGGGAACTATAGCATATAAGTCATAAACATAAATGTTCATATATTGATTAAACTTAAATAGCATTAAATATATACCTGTCCAATAAAGTGAGCAACTTCCTGTATTAATAATGATGAGAGAATGATCCTTGGGTCTGGCTGAAAATAGGGCAACTTTATTACATCTGATTTAATAGATATCTAATAAATGTTCAAAACAAATATTGGATCTGCAGGCTCTTTAGGGTGTGCCAATTGTCTGGTAATATCAGTGAGGAAGTGATGAATCTGCCAATGTCCTGATACATTGCTTAAAAACATGATAATACCTTGAAGAACATTTGGGCCTTTGATTAAGACCCGGATACTGTCAGAAGCAGATAATATCTGGATAATATTAGAGACAAACGATATTTCTTATCTCCTGTAATGCATCAGGATATAACTGTGTACATGTTTATGATAGCATTGAAGTCTGTTACACAAACTATTTCTACTATGAAATATGTTTACAATTTGGCAAAGAAAAAATACTCAATAATTTTAGAGAATGAATATAGTATGCAATTTAACTTGAAATTACATATTTTTAAAAAACAATTAGATTGAATAACTCTAATGAACAAAGAAATTTAATCATCAGATAATTAGATAAATCAGATAATCAGATAAAATAACAATCAAATTTTATATAACTCACTGTTATATTCTACACTTTAGTGTTTACAAGTAATTCTGTATGGGTAAATAGCCTTGTAACAGATGCCTTATAATCCATAAACATTTCATTACCAAACTAACTAACATCATCCATGCACATCTGCAAGAAAACAATGATATCAGAGAGCTCCAAGGACCCCACAGTTACTGTAGGCTGCATAAATGCAGTATGCACAGGATAGATTCCCTTACTAAGTTACTTTTCCATGCTGTCTGCAGCATGGTAGTCTCCGTATTCCTTTGAGCTATTCAGTTTTATCCAGTAGACTTTTGACGTTCCCATGCATGGGTCCTGTGCAGGGGTGGGATTCAGAAATTTTAGCAACCGATTCTCTGCCCGGTTGCTGGGTGGATGTGGCCATTGTGGGCATGGGCTACTCAGCCTCCTGCACCACAGGGAGGGGGGCTCCCCAGACTCTGGAGGCTTTCTCTGAGCCTCTGGGATCCGGAGACCAGCAATGGGCCCGTTTTCAGACTTCTGGTACTTCTGGTAGGCCCATTTTTCGGCCTCCCCAGGCTCCAGAGGCTTTCCCCAAGCCTCTGGGAGGGCAAAACAGCTTCTCCCGGGCTCTGGAGGCAGGAAACAGGCCCGTTTTCAGACTTCTGGTACTTCCAGTAGGCCCATTTTTCACCCTCCCCAGACTCCAAAGGCCATTTCCAGATTTCCAGAACTTCCGATAGGCCCGGTTTTCACCCTCTCAGAGCGTCTGTGCGGGCCCTGCACTTACCTGGTATCCAAAACAGGCTGCGTGGAGACTCCTGGGAGGGGATGGGGGGGGGTCAGCCAGTCCTTACAAGTACCGGTTTGGCGAACCAGATTAAAATTAACATCTAGTTCGTCTGAACTGGTCCAAACTGGCTGAATCCCACCCCTGGTCCTGTGTATCCAGATTTTTACAAGGTCCTTTTTAAATAAATTGAGGACTTTTTTTGAGAAGAAGTTAAGTTTACTTTCAATTTTTCCTCCTCACTCTCCATTGCAAAACAAACGCATATATATATATATATATAGAAACAATCATATTTATAGCATGTGGAACTGCTATACATAAAGTTGTTTTTATAAAGAAATTAATAAAAAATAATAGCAGCCATAAAACCGAAATGGTTCTTTTCCTGCAGGAAGAAGTAAGTTAATGTCTACTGGGGTAAGGGTGAAATCTCCAATTCATGTTTTCTTCCTTTTCCATTAGGAGTTTGATCCTGAAGAATTTTACTATCTTTTGGAAGCTGCAGAAGGCCATGCAAAAGAGGGGCAAGGCATTAAAACTGACATCCCAAGATATATCATAAGTCAACTGGGTTTGAATAAAGATCCTTTGGAAGGTATGATAATTTAATAATGTAATAATCAATTGATTTTTTTTATTTTGCCCATTTTTTGGTGTTACCATTTTTATTAATCTTGTATATTTCAATATATGTATCTAATGCATCATGGGATTTTAATTCCAAACTGCTATAAAATAATAAAAGACCTTTGTTAGACAAAATAAATTACAAGATTAAGCTCATTCTTTGTTCATCTCAGAAAATAATTGATGAGTTAGTCAGGGCTTAATATCAACTTTTTCAAAGAAGGAATATTGGGGCAAGATGTTTGTCAATGTTGTCAAAACTGGAATGAATGAAAATGTAGTCAGATTGTAGGCTATGATAATGAAGCATGATGTAAATCCAGTATTATAGTAGAACACATTAATAGAAAAGCATTAATAGAAAATAATTGGGACATTTTTTAATTATCTTCACGTAAAAACCTGAAAGAATTTATTGGACAATTAATGAAGTAGAAGTACAAATTGAAAAGCAAACAAAAACATCTGTCTCATAAAAATAAACTAGTTTCATAATAAAATTGAATGTAACATAAATGCACTTGACTCTGCGCATAATCCCTTAACTCAGAATCATGAATATTTGTCAAATTGAATGTTTATAATTTGACTTAATGCTTTATATTATTTGCCATTACGGAAATAGGTATCCATGACAATATAGTTTTATTTGTATGTAATGTTCAATTAGTATTAACAATAGTTTGTTGAACACGCAATAGTGGGTTTATGGGTTTATAAATTATGCTAGGGCAAAACAAATTGCATTATCCAGGTTCATCTATCATACTTGAACCATAATATCTTTATTTTCTTTCTTCTTCCATCCTAAATGTTTAAAATCAATCACAGCTTCATGTTCTTTTGAAATCAGAGAATGTGAAAATTTGTTTTGATTGTTTTTACATACCCAGAATTTCAACCACAATGTTTTTATTTGTGCATTTTTAAAAGAAAATGTGTTATATAAGTCTGAATGTCATGCAGCCTATTTATTCCATATTGTAGCATCACATTCTAATAAAGTATATAAATTAATTATGGTAATCTACATGTTTTAGAATAAACAGATTTGATTAAGACTTATTCCAAAATTAGTATATTGAATATTTCAGATTCCATATTTAAGAAGGTATCATTGATCAATTATTTTTACATGCTTTAGAATGAGCCAAACAAAAATATCTCTAGGTAAATACAATTTTTCAGAGCAAAATGAAATTAGGTTTAACTGAATTATGGTCCTTAGTTATTATAAATTGACTATATACATATATGATAATTGATACAATTAAAATAGTAAAAAGGGAGTATTCAGTTTCTCTCTAGGATCAATATAAATTAAGTACTGCTTTATTTGTTGTGCTGTATTATGGAACTTCATAGTATCCAAGCCTACAGCTACTGATTTATGTTATGAAAGCATATTTTAAAGAAGGACATTGATTTTTTCCCCCCAGTTATAATACATTTCTTTGCTTCCAATGGAATTTTCCAGTAATTGGACTTAAAATTGCATCCTTTACTTTTTGTCCGTTAAGTAAAGTTTCTTTTCAAATAAAATAATGCATGCAGTTTTTGCAGATAATGCTAGATAAAATTATTTTGTACCCAAAGCAATAAATAGCGGATTCATCATTTATTGGAGTGTGGTCATTGTATTTTAGAAATGCTCCCCAGGTTGAAATTTTTTCCTGTGGCTTTTAGATTAAATCTTTACCTTTTTGAATTATGAGTCTTTAGAAATGGTTTAAGTCAATAAAATAAAAAAGCAGATGTTTAATGGTATTTAGATGAGTTTAAAAAATGTCTTCAGGCGTTGAGAAATGTTTCCTTAGCTTTCAGCTTCAAAAGCTGACTTGGTTTTATTCTATTACTACCTACTGTTTACAAATAATGTGTACTTCTCAGATAATATTTTTTTTAAATCAAAACTAGGATACATGACTGAACCACTTTGATTTTCTATTTATGAATATAAATATGAGATTGACAAAACTGTCAAAGTACATTACAATGGCTTGGTTTTTACAAAATGAAAAACAAACCAAAAGCTGTTTCTCATAGCAGATCTTTAATAAAATTTTACATTTATATATTGATAGTAAAGCTAATCTCAAGTTTTATGTTTTTGTTCTAAGTGTCCTTCATCTTAAATAAAAACATGCTGGGTTTGATTTGAAAGAATACCCTGCAGGCATGTTTGACTTAGGTTATGATTTATTATAAATCTGTAAGAAACTACATTTTGGATTATGAATGTTATATTTGCTATGATAAGATCTTTCTCTTTGTACTTTCAGCTTCAAAGTCAAATAGTTGTATGTCACTGTTTATAATTGTGCGTACAGGTAAAACTCTGTTAATCGTGGTCATTGGTACCAGAGTTTCCATCACTAAACAATGTGGTCATAAAGCGCATCACATGATTGCATTGCCATCGTTCAGCAAAAATCAGAGGTCATTAAGGAAGACCCAGGCAGCTTACATACAGGCCAACAGAGAGCTAAAATGTGGTGTACGGCATGCATACACCAGGACCAGGAGTGACTGCTGCTGGGTGGGGGAGGGTGTGCGAGATTCGTATAAGGTACAAGGACTAACTGCTGCCAGGCATTGAAGAGTGTGAGTGACTTACCACAGTGACTTACAATCATGTGACGATGGGATACCTCAACTGTTGGGTGAGCTTTTTGCCAAGAACCCATGATCACAGTTCCTTGATCCCGGGGGTGCAGTGATGGTTATACATTTTCTCTTTTCAGTGCCATTGTAACTTTTGACAGGCTGCTGAACACACAAATTGAGGAATACCTGTACATACCCATAAAATAAAATTATTTGTTTTTTTAAGTTTCTGCTTCTGTATTTATTTCTGTGACTAAAATATTCATTGTAAGGAAATCTATAATGCAATAACAATAGCAAAGTTTGAAACACAGACATAATTTACATGGAGATTTTCAAATAATTGTCTTTTTCTAGTCATGTGAATTATTGCATTATCTGAATAAATGTGAGGAGATTAGAATGAGGCACAGATCACTTCTGATGGTCCCCAAGGTCTGCTGACAGAAATGTGTCCTCACTGCTTTTCCTGTCCAAAATACACTCTTGAGGAAGTGATAGGATTAAGATAGATAGGTAGCTCTTATTGAAGAGACATGGGGAAAAATTTTAAAGTTTCAAGTCTTTAGAATTACTGTAATCATGTTAATAACTTATATCATAAATAAAAGAAAAAATAGTTCATACTTAAGATTGTATCTACTGTTTCCACCAATAGCTTCTGCAGAACAGAAACTACTGATGGAAACATATTCTGAGATTACAATGGAAAGTATGAGGAAGATAAACAAGAATATATCTTGTGTGACTATAATCTTGGGATTTTTGCATTTGGCAAGAATGAAGCTCAAATCTATTACTTTCTTTAAAAGGAATATAAATATTTAGACATATCTTAAATGTTTAAAATATTTCATTCATTTCATGTTTGCTGCAAGTAAATTAGTGGAAATGTTCAGAAGGTAACAAATCAACTACTCAAATATAAAGTAGCCATAAAATCTGCTAAATTTCCTGTTAAGCTCTATAATTCGTTTATACATTTTATTCTAAATATGGAAGATGCATACCTTACAAACCAACTAGTTATTTTTAATACTAAACCTTAAAATCTAATGATTTTTTTACTTAAAAAAGCTAACAGTAATTTATGGAGCATCCTATAAATTTGTACGTTGTTTTAAGATGGCAGTGCATCAGAATTCAAAAGCCACAGTGAGCAGAAATTCAACTAGATGGCCTATAAATGATAGTAAAGATAGATTTTTGATTCTCAGTGATACAACAGTTCATTCAAAACCTAATTGTTTTTATATTGGTGCATTTGAATATTATGAAACCTAATTTAACATTGATCTTAATTTAGTGGATCTTGATGTGAAAAGTTGATGTAACTTAAGAAGATCCTGAGTTAAGAATTTTCTTTCCATTTTAGAGACCAGGATACAGTGCATTACATAACATAAAACAATACTAATAAAACTTAACTTACGTAAAATGTATTCTAAAAATGATATTCTTTTTTTCTGATAGAAATAGCTCAGCTAACTAACTATGACAGTGGAGCAGCAGCCACTCCAGAAACGGATGAACCGGTCAGTGTAAATCTCTTGTTCTCTTGTGCTTTTACTATTAAATAAATAGTTTCTGCTTTGGCTGAATTCACCCAAGATGCAAATGATATTTTTAAGTTATGGGAACAATCATAATGAATTAGCTCACCCATAATGATAAGCAACATATGTCACGGCTAAGTGAAAAACAAGCTATTTTTTAGTTTAGTGTTATTTGGGAAATAGCTGATTTTTATATTCAGCTGTCATACAAAAGTAAATAAGGCAAGAATATGGATCTGAATCGGCATCTGTGTGTTCCTTAAACAACGGAAAAATTCTTGTTGTCCTACCCATGCTGCCACTTTAACATGCACTGCAAGGAACAGACATAAAAACTCTAATACTGTAAGACAAAAAATAAGTTTAGCGGAAACATTAAATATTAAATGTTAATAATGATACTGTATCTCTCATCTAAAACTGATTATAATGATTTTATTATGGTTACTCTTGTTGATGCTTTGTAAGTAATATCTAAAACACAGTATGCAAATAATTAAAATATAATGGAAATCTAATTGATAAAATAATGGTTTCTAATATATTGCTGGGCGTTACCGAAAAGACAGTATTTATTTGATGAATGGCACTTAATCTAAAAATCTGCTAACTATAATGGATTGGTTAAATGTACAGAGAAGATTTGCGGTGGTGCTTTTGATCAGAAGATAAAAAGATGCTTCACGATATATAGGGTTTTCATATAGATCTGCCAATAGTTAGAGAAGCTAATTGTTTTTTTTAATTCCAAGATAATTCTTTAATCAATTACAGCATGATTTCAGGACAAGGCAACATTTGACTTAAGGAGTTGTTAACAAGTGTTCATGCACGCTTTGAAGTTATTCTGAAACACTGTACAACCCTAGTGTTACTGTCTGGTGTAACTAATTTTCCTCTGTTTGTTTTGAAGAATTCTAATGCATCACTTAAACTTAAGAGGAAGCCTCGTGAAAATGATTTTGAAACAATTAAGCTGATTAGCAATGGAGCATATGGGTAAGTAAAAATAAATAAAATTCTCTGGGTTTTGTTTGTCACAGTTTTATGTACCTTGTTATATTTTTCTTAGTGCGCACAAAAATTGTGTTTCTTTTGGAAGAGTGCTAAAAATATTGCTGTGGAAAAATGTCAGAAGAAATGTACTGAAGCCTACATGCTGATTAAAATGAAATGCGTTTGTCATTTCTTTCTCATGAAAATAGATGACTCTAGGGAGAGGGAGAGGGAAAGAGGGAATAGGTGGCCACAGTGGCTTCATAGCATTCTTCAGTGATCCTGAAGAAAAAATCCCAGGTTGACAGAATGAAGTAATTGAGAGGTGAGCTAGTGGCTATGTGAAGCACTGAATAGTGTGTGGCTGATGTATAGTCATAAATCTGAAGGGGGTACTCTGCTTCGTACTTCAGCTGTCATGAAAGTATAGGAGAAATGAGAAAGAAGCTCGGTGGAATAGAGAATGGAAGAGAGAGGAATTTGCTGGTAGAGCTCAGAAGTCAGAGTAGGAATTGGGAGAAATGAAGAGAGACATTATTTTAAGGGATTGGTTGAGAATGAAAACATTTCTGGAATAGGAATTGACAGTAAAAATGTCAGTTGTTGGATTGTGATGGCAAAGAAATATGTTTTGTGTGTCAGTCATTAAAAATAAGTACATCCTGAGAGCTTCTGATTAGGCTATATTCTTCCCATGCTTTTCCATCAGGTCCTAGGGTATATAGAAATATTACAAAAACAACAACCAATGTTAGCACCTAGGCTACAACATTTGTCAGGCACTAAGAATTAAGAAATATGTGGACTTACCATATTTTTTGGAGTATAAGACGTTCCGGAGTATAAGACGCACATTAGTTTTTGGGAAAGAAAACAAGAAAAAAAATTCTGCCTCTGCCTCCCAGCATCCATTGGTATTCATCTGGCTAGCGTCCTAACAACAAACAGCCTGGTCAACTTCAGCACATTATTGTAGCTTGATTCAGCATGGGCAGCTGTTTGGTAGTTGGATTGGCCTCCTGGAATACTGCCAATCAGCTGTTCCAGGCTGTGGGGATCACCACAGCCCATTGCCACCTCTGCACGGTTTGTTTGTTTTTTTTGCTTTGATTTATATGCTGCCCTTCTTCGGAGACTCAGGGCGGCTTACAATGCGTTAAGCAATAGCCTTCATACTTCTGTATATTTAT
>JANHZT010009754.1:85549-96739 GCA_032468215.1 Stegonotus admiraltiensis | reverse complement strand
GCAAATTAATATCTTCTGTTAAGTTTATTTTGTATTTGTAATGGGGTATTAAAATAATTTTCTTTTCTTTACAAAAAACCCATACTTTTTATGGACAAAGGGAAGCAATGCACCAACATAACCTCCACAATGCCATGCCCTTCAGATCAAATTAGGACATTCAATTTCCAGAATTTCCAGCCCCTGTAACTTTTGGTGATGTAAGGTTAGAATTATGGGAATTGATCCAGCACATCTGAAGGGTACCAGTGGAAGATAGTTGGTCCCAGTGCTGCTGGGACACCTGATTGAGGTCAGGGGAGCATCAAAATTCCCCTGCAGAAAAGCAAATTTCCCAGTAGTGTAGAGTTAGAGAGGATGCTCCCTGGGCTGCTCACCTTCAGCTTAAGACCTTTCTGTTCATTTTACTATTATCTTCCAGGTGTCTAAATCTCCAGTCTGTTTGTTGTACTGGTAATTTAATTCTTTAATGGAATAGCTGCCAACTATTTATATAATAAGTCATTTTTAAATATTTGTAATATTGTTGACAGACTAATAAACTTAAGTTGTTGGCAAAAAAAACCTAGCCTACATATCAAATTTAAAGAATTTCTACAATTTCTCTCTCCCCTTCAGTAAAAAATAGGCAAAGAAGCAAATCTTTCTTTTATACTTCTTTAACATAGTCTGTGTTGTATTGTATTGCATTGTATTTTATTAATTTTATAACAAAAACAAAAAAGAACACAGTATAGGCAAAGAAATATGCCAATGTAAATTAATAGGTCTTAAATTTTAAAAAGTTACGGTATCACAAATTAACTTGTTCTTATAGTAAAAGTTGGATAATTTTGAGTGAAAAGAGCCTAAAGTCAGAGTTCGAATTTTTAAGCAAATATTATCCCTACCCGGAAAAAATGTAACTTGGTTTGATTGGAATGAACTCAGAAACTTAAAAAAGGACTTTCTCATAGGTAATCAGTGTAAAGCATGACACTAAAATATATTTTAGTTAAATCCTTTATGTATTAATCTCTTATAATAGATTCTGCTCTAACTAAGGAAGATTACTCCAGATTTTTCAAATATAAAAAAGTATTTATGTTGATGTTGAAATTAGTAACTGAGAATAGATTTGATTTTACCTTTTCCACCTTTTTCTGTATTTTTAAAAATCTACTGCTATTCCATGCAGAATAAAAAGTCTTAATTCTCTTTCCATTCAGCATTTTAATTAATATGCAAGAACTTATTTTTCAACAGTGTCACAATCATGACCTATTTAGATAATTTTTAAAATAATTAAAACCTATAACAATATTTTGCATATTAGACACATGTTTCTAATGTCATAGTCACGTATGACTCAAATAAAGCTATTGTCATATAAACTTTCATACGTTACTTCAGCTGGAAGTAATGGAAGAGGAGGGAGGTGTCATTTGTTTTCAGTGGAAGATGGAATTTCTTATGCTCCAAACTTTGTTTCATTAACCATAATTGTAGAATTGTTTGCAAATGATAAAATGTCAGTGAAAAAAATATTTACTTTCTATAAATATTTAGACTACTCTGAGAAATTACTGTACACCTGAAAATCACAAATAAATAAAATTAATGTTATATACAATCCAACAGTACACTGCCAAATGCTTTACATGCTGACAAAGATTGTTTACCGATCAAATTTGAGTATTGTGGGAAAACAAAATTTAGGCAAAAAACGCTAGCAGAACCTTAAAAATATATTTTTAAAAACAAGGAATCCAGGGTTTTAATAAGTATTTGCTTTCAGCTGATTTATAAATAAGCTTTCTTCCCTTAATATTATGTCTTGAGTTTTGGGTCTAATATAAAATTATTGTATAGTGCTTAATAACTTAAAAATGCACTAATAGTTAATGGGCATATTGTACTTTCCTTTGTGTCCTTTTTCCAAATGTAAATATTTCTTATTAGTTATGAAAATTACGGGGAGTGGCATGATAAACCTCCAGGCCTTCTAATCATTATGTGTACATTTGGAAGGTAACTAACTTTTCAAACGTATAAACAATTTATTTGTATATATAATCTGCAACAGTTTTCTCTTGCTCCCCCAGGTGGTACTTATGAAGTGAAACAACATCAGTTCTTTCAAAACTTAGATTGGAATAGTTTGCTGAGACAGAAAGCAGAATTCATTCCTCAGCTGGAATCTGAAGATGACACAAGCTACTTTGATAGTATGTCTACTTCAATAGAAATATACCAAATATCCATATATTAAGTTTTATGGATGTAGTAGTAGATTTTGAAATGCATTTTTGTTTACATCTAGAGATTTTTGAGTAAAACTCATTTAATTAATTTCTGAGTCATGGTAATTTTTATTATTATTTTGTGTGTGTGTGTGTAAGCCCTACACCCAAAATAAACCTTACTTAAGAGCCTGAATGGTCGGCCGGCCTCCCATTCCATCTGGTTGCTTGTGTGTTGGTGAGGCGAGGTGGTGGTAGAGCTGCCACATGCGCACTGGCTTACTTGAGGGCCTCCGCAGCCAAGCCATCCACCCCCTGACACCTGCCTCGTGGTGGCAGCACTAGCAGCCACGTGCATCAGCAACCCATGTGGCTGCCGGCCCACTTTTTCTGCTTGTGGTCGCAGTGGAGCAGGAGGTCAAGCAGTATGTTGGTGCCTCACAAGGCGAGGCAGGTGTTGGAATGTGGATAGACTGGCTGCAGGAGGCCCTGCAGGTAAGCCAGTGCACGGCCTGTGGGGCAGCTCCACCCCCTCCCCCTGCCTTGTGGCGGCAGCACTGGTATGCCACGCAGCCTTCTGCCCCACCATGAACAAGCAGAACTGGTGGACCTCCTGTACATGGAAAAAAAATAAGACTTACCCTAAAAATAAGCCCTGTTGCTTATTTTGGGGCCCAAAAGAAAATAAGACCCTGTCTTATTTTCGGGGAAACACTCTGTGCGTGTGTGTGTGTGTGTAAACACATGTCTCTGTCTCTCATCTATCTCTCATCCATCCATCCATCCATGTCGTTTTATAGCTCGTTCTGAGAAGTATCATCATATGGAGACAGAAGAAGAAGAAGAAGATACAAATGATGAGGACTTTAATTTGGAGATAAGGCAGTTTTCTTCATGTTCACATCGATTTTCAAAAGTTAGTATTTAAATATTGTGCATGCAAATATACATAATTACAAAAATGTCATTATAAATGATTACAAAATAATGTTGCATATAAATTTAAGGGTTCGGTAGGTTAATATGGGTGAGCAACTTGTGGCACACATGCCATTTGTCATCCTCAGTAGCCACCGGTGCCCTCACAGAGCAATAAAATTCTGTTCCCAGCAGCTCAAGGAATCAGTAGGATGCCAATATGATTACCACAAGGTGCATTTTTCTTATACTGAATGAAGCTGTTGAGGAGGAGGGTTTAAAGTAAAGTTTACAGTGAGTTTGCAATTGATATGGAATTGCAATAAACGTGATATCCTACTATAGTACCCTCTTGAATTATTGTGAGTAAATTCATTCAGAGGGACTGCCCTGTTTCCAAAATTTTTTTGCCAACAACATTCAATTATTATATTTAAAAAATATAAATATGTTTTTCTCTAGTACAAACATTATTATATATTATTTTTTATTTTTCCTTCAAAAGATTTCCATTTGCTTTTCAATTGAATTGTCAGCTTAGTAGTTAAAGGTGCAAAAATTCTAAAGTGATTTATCTTGATCTGATTTTTTACACCTCAAAAACATGGCATTTTAATAGGGGTATGTAGACTTTTTTATATCCATTGTATGCTTTGCTTGTATTCAAGGTGGTTGCAGTTGGGAGAGAAAAGGGAAAGGAAAGCCATGGGGAAATTAGCAGGCAAGTTGGTACATAGGCATGCAAGAAGGAGAGGAAGGATGAAGGAACAGGAGCTTTGCACTACTCACCTATTTTGGGTTTTTTCTTTGCCAAAACCAGAAACAACTAAAATAATCTGGATTTCACTTTGACTGTACAGTGAGCTACTTAGAATGATCCAGACAAACCCCATTATATATTTATTTATTTCTTGTATGAAAGTAAACATAGATTGTACACACTTTCATTTGAAGTATTTGAAGCATATTACATACATTTGTGAAGTTCTGTTTGATACAAGTAATTGTTAACCTTTCATTATTTTGTCCTCATCCCCAATCCCTGCACACAGGTTTTTAGTAATATAGATCGAGTGACTATTCAAACTGAAGAAAAGGAGAACACAATAGAAGGACCAACAAATGTGACACTAACATCTTCTGAATCTTCATGCTGGAGCTCAGAATATTCTGATATGTAAGTAATATTAATAATATTTGATTACTGTGCAACATTTGTGAACTTACGTATATTTAGTGTGTGTTGACATTATGTGATATCATTTTAAATATAGGCAACAGATATCTACATCAGTTTCTTCGGATACTGAAAGTGTTAAACAACGCCACAATTCAGGGCTACTTCCAAAATTAGCTATATCAGCTGAAGGAGATTCAGAGGAATTACTGTGTTCTGTTGGATCTCATAAACTTCAAGAAAAGATTGTGTTTGTAAGTGAAGAAACTGTTCAAGATGAAGTAGAGGTAACAACTCCAGCAAGCACCATTAGTAATTCTACACTCTCAGGTATGATGCACAATATATAGAAATGGCTTTTCTTAGGTCTACCTATTGAGCGGGCTATAATAACAAGTTATCTTGGATTTTTCAACTGCTCAGTGGTGTGAAATGGGTCACTCAGATGAGCACATTGGATCATTTTCTTTATATCACAACATATGGGGAATGAACACAAATTTCTTTTATTTCTTTCCCCTTTTGTTGCCCCCCAAAATACCCCTTGGTTTAGATATAAGAAGAAAGTTCTGTCAGTACTTACGTCAACTTTTTAAAAGCATATTTGTAACAGTAGGAAAATCTATTAAAACAACAAAGAACTAACATTTTCTATATTCTGCTGTTCATTGTACTCCTTACCCTTTCCTTAACATCTACTTTTAATGAAGAATAATATATATATATATATAATGTGATTCATAGTGACATGGTCATGGTCTCATCCTCAGAGATATAAGGATTTATAACACTCTTGTAAGTATCAATAGACAAGATACAATCCTTTGATACTAATAGAAAAAAAAATGTAGCCCCTGGTTGAACTGGGGGGTCCTTCATGCTCTCCGAGCTTGATTGTTTGCAGACGTGGCATTATCCTGAAGGCTGAAGCCCTGATCTAGCACTGAAGATGTTACTTAGACTGGTAATAAAACGTCTACAGCAAACAGCCAAGCTTGGAGAACATGAAGGACTCCACAATCTTTTGATTAGATATGTACATATAGTTTAATAAGTACAGAATTCAAGCCAGCTATATATTTACTTGTTATGTTAGTTAATCCATATTTGTCTAGCTTGCTGAGTAAAATATCATGGAAGGTACTAGCATAAATGCTTTGCTGAAATCATGATCTATCTATACAGTAGCATCCCTATAATCTGTTAATAAAGTTATCTAATAAAAATTGTATATGAGTAATCTGGTAAGACCTATTCTGAGAAATTCATATTAACTTTTTTAAAGTCCAAGGCACATGTTTGAGTGCACTCAGCTTAGTTTAATTTAAAGTCCGAAGCTCCAGCATTTAGATGATCACATTTTTCCAATGTTTCTACTGCTGCTGCTTTCTCACCTCCGTTTTCTATATTGTTTAATAACAAGCAAAACTCTTTGGATAAAATGGTATTTTATGAGCATGCAGAAATAATCAGCTTTGATCTGATAATCTTCCCTCTTTCATATGAAAGTTTTATGCTATAAATGTTTATAGAGATTCTCAATCATTGAGGTCATGGATGTCCCAACAGTGCTTTTTCCAAAAGGCAACTGAATTTTCTTGTGTTTTTTTCCCCTCTGAAAATGTTTCACTTCAGAACCGAAGAAGCTTTTTGGATAAAAGAAATATTTTCAAAGAAAAAAAAAAGTCCAATTGTCTTTTAGAAAACACTTTTTGTATTATGTTTTGTATTATATTTCAAAAATTGTAGCTGACAGCAAGCTAATCCAACAACTTTAAACAGGGTTGGGAAAGTTACACCAAATATTAAAATAAGGAAAACATGGGGAGTTTAGTGCAAGGAGGGACAAAGAAACTAATATTAATGCTTGGTCCTCATCCCAAAATGATGATTAATAACTCTGCAGGTGCTTGTTCTAGAATTTTATTGCATGAGATTGTACCAGAAAAATAAATCCTCATGTTATTGCTTGACTTCCTCTCAAATCTTGATTTAATGTGTTGATTCTTTTATTTTGTGCAGCCGGTAGCTTTTCAGAGCACTTGGATCAGATAAACGGAAGAAATGAAAGTGTGGACAGCACAGATAATTTCTCAAAGCCATCTACTGAACAAGCATCTCACGTGGCTCGTCAGCGATTGGAAACTACAGAAAAAAAGAAAATATCTGGAAAAGTTACAAAGTCTCTCTCGGCCAGTGCTCTGTCCCTTATGATTCCAGGAGGTAGATACTATTTATAAAGATGAAATTGATCCTTTTTTTCCTCTTTAAGCAAATGCATCTTCTTGTGTTAAAACGAGTCATGCTTTTTAAAGGTTTTGCATGGTGCACTGAATCTGATCCAGAAGAGAGAGGCAGGTAGATGGTGGCTTGCAATGCTAAGAATTGGTCCATTCAAAGCCACCTTGTTTTTTGGACTTGTTATTCAAATCAGCACATCTGCTGCCTTTCCCAATGCAGATACACACTTGAATCAGATAAATGGAAGAAAAGAAAGTTCAGATAGCCCAGATATTTTCTGAAAGCTATCTAGTGAACATATGCAATACAAGAGCAAAGAAAAAAGAAAACATGCCCATCACATTACATTGTTACACAGAAAGAAATACAGAACTGTATTTCTATGGACTGCACTAGTCCTATAAGATTTGGCTGGTGAGGAGTTAGAATGAAACTATCTATCCCATGTTTTCCCTACTTCGTTTTAACCATAAAATAATCTTCTGCAAAACATGTGTCTGATATAGTTTGTAAGAGTAGGAACATATTCTACCTTCAGTTTTTAATCAAAAAGATCATAACCATAAACGTTGTATAAAATATATAAACCTGTTGGTTGATAATTTTTCCCACCAGAAAAAAGGGAAATATTTTGGAATGTTTTGAATAGTGGCGGACACTATAAACAGCAAAGCTGTAAATATGATAACATAGTGCCGTGATGGCGAATCTATGGCAGAGCCCTCTCTGTGGGAACACGTGCCATCACCCCAGCTCAGCCAGCTGGTCATCAGGTTTCCGAAGTGCACATGTGTGCTGGCCAGCTGGTTGTCAGGTTTCCGGTGCTCTGGTGCGTGTGTGTACATACTCACCTTCCGGTTTAGGCACTTTGTGCCAAAAAGGTTCACCATCACTAACAATGTATTAACATATATATGAAACTGAATATACTCCTAAACAGAGGACCATTTTTTTCAGATATATTTGGGGTGTCGCCTTTGGGAAGTCCAATGTCCCCCCATTCCATATCTTCAGATCCTTCATCTTCCAGAGATTCTTCTCCAAGCCGTGACTCATCAACTGCTCCTGCAAGTCCCCACCAGCCTGTCATAATTCATACTTCAGGCAAAAAGTATGGATTCACTATCCGAGCAATTCGAGTATATGTGGGTGATAGCGACATCTACACAGTTCATCACATTATTTGGGTAAAATTTACAATCTCTTGTACCTGATTAATTTATTTGCAGGTTACGCTTAAATGAGACACATAATTTAGTGTAGTTTAATAAATGGAAAAGTATTATAACTTAGTATAATATGTAATCCAGCTGTGCTCAATCATTTCAGGTCCTCTTTACAGTCTTAAAAATGATTGAGGACCTCAAATATCTATCAATATTTACTATATTAGAAATTAAAACTGAGAAACTTCAAAATATTTAAAATATTCATAGATCCTATGGAAAGCTTTTGGGGAACCCCAGAATTCTCAGACCAGACTTTGAGAGCCACTGATTTAGTCTGAATTGGAAATATAACTAAAGTGCCTGTAAGACAAAGTAGCCCTAACCATTTAAAATAGAATATTTGAAATTAAAGGAGGAAAATGTATAGGGATTCTTACCTTGTTTAGGCTTATTGAAATTAAAAATAGTTTCAGAAGAACATATCTTAATGTATACTATAGACCTTGGCAGTGTTTATTCTTTACTAATCTTCAAGCTGATTCCATATGTTATTAAGGTACCATAATTTCTGTGGGCCAGTTCCAAGTTTGGGTTCTCTAATCTTTCAGTCAATGTCCCCTTTTCAGTTTGTCTGCATCAAGATGAAATTCAAAAGAAAAATCTTCAGGAAAAAAGTTTTCTAGTAACTCGACTTATCAGTTCAGCCAAAAATCTAAATGGCATTAAAATTAGTATTTCTTCTAAAAGAACAATGTCTTTCAATTTCTTGCTATGGCAGTATTTAATTAACAAAAGAAGTTGAATCATTCCCCTTATCTGAATCCAATACTAATGGGGGGAGGGATCTGAAGTCCAAGGCCTTGTGCTGCTGAATCCCCCTTTTCTGATCAATTCAGCTTTGACTTTCTTTCCCTTTTTCTCTCAACTATCCACTTTTTCTTCACATATTGGTTCAATTGATTCCAGTTTTCATTCATATTTTCTATATGAGCAAACTACCTCAGCATTCTTCCTTAATACAGGTAATCGTCATTTAGCAATTGTTTCATTTAGCAACTGTTATAACAGTGATGGAAAAGTCATTTTTTGAATGATCCTTTCATTTATAACCTTCACAGATTTGTAAAGCAAAGGAAGTAAGATCATAAGAACAATTGCAGTTTCACTTAGCAACCATTTCACTTAATGACAAAGTTGCCAGTCTCAATTATGATCACTAAATGAGGACTATCTGTAATTGCCGCTCATTTTTGTATTCAATCCACATTAATTCTTCACCTATCTGTTCTTCACCAGATCTTTTCTTGTTTTATCCCACACATTTCTTTTTAAACCCATTTCCTTACATTTTACATTTCTTTCAAATGTAACTTGTATATAACAAAGCAGGCAGAAGCATCATGTTATGCATAGCCATTGTTCTTTCCTTTTGCAAACACTCCTCATAACACACTATACACTGCTGTATCAGAATGTGTGTGTCGTAAAATTTCTTCATCCATTTTTCCATCCTTAGTAACTATTCTATCAAAGAACACAAATTCATCTATTTGCCATAGCTTTTCATCATTTATATATAATTTGCAGTTGTTCACTCCATTTTCCCTACCAAACATAACTTCCTGGGTCTTTGATACATTAATTGTAGATGCATACTCTTGCATCATGCAGTATAGCTAACATTTGCTGCAAATCTTTCAGGTTCTCAGCCAACAACATGGCATCATCTCCATCAAAAGGTACTCATGCATATCTCTCCAATCAACATTTCTCTAATTTCTGCACAAACATTCCTTTATCTGTAAATACATTAAATAACCAAGCTGTAATCCTTGTCTTGAAAAATTGCAACAGTAATTTTAAATGAAAAAAACAACTCCCCACCACCAATAGGAAATCTTGGATTTACATATACTTGTAAAATGACTTTGTCTACTTTACAACATTCAATTGTGCTGTCACCAACTGGTTAGTGTTTCCCTTGGTTTCCCCAAATTTTCCTTTCATGGTAGATCAGAATGTGACGGTTTCGAATGTAGAAATTTTAAAATGAAAACTGTGGCACATAACAGGCAGAAAATTTAACATTAACAATTAATCTTTAACGTTCAGTGATATTAAAGAGCAGAATTGTTTATATTATGAAGGTGACGGAATAAGTTTTTGTGATTGACTCTGTGCCATTGGCATGTGGAAGAACAACAAAGAATTCCATTTTTTTTCTTGATAAATCCAAAAGCAGCTGTATTATTCTTCTAGGACAAATATACTTAAGCTTATACATTTTCTTTTACTTTCTAGAACATTGAAGAGGGAAGTCCAGCCTATCATGCTGGGTTGAAGGCTGGTGATCTCATTACACATATTAATGGAGAGCCAGTGCACGGCCTTGTTCACACTGAAGTCATAGAACTGTTATTAAAGGTACAGTAATCTGACAAAAATCTGTCTCTCATGCTGTATATTATATCATTCATTCTTTTTTTTTCCAATCAGTGAATTTACTATAGGTTACTCATTTTGTTATTTAAACATATATTCAGTATATATCAGGGGTGAAATGCTCCCGGTTCGGACCGGATTGCCCAATCCGGTAGTGATGGAGGCGGGTGGTTCAGAGAACTGGTAGCAAAAAACCCTGCGTCCCCCGCCCCCATGCCCAGCTGAGCCGCACAATCATCAGAGGCTTTATTTTTTACTTTTAAAAGCATTTTTTCTACAACCTTTTTTGGGGGGAAATGCTTTTAAAAGTAAAAAAAAAAGCCTCTGATGATCGCGCAGCTCAGCTGGGATCATCAAAGGCATTTAAAAGAAAAAAAACCTTTTTTTCTTTTAAATGCCTCTGACGATCCAAGCTGAGTTTTTTAAAAAGCCTCTGCCAATCGGGCAACTCAGCTTGGATCGTCAGAGCCTTTTGAAAGCATTTTTTTTACAACCTCTTCGCCTAAGAGGTTGTAGAAAAAAATGGTTTTAAAAGTAAAAAAGAAAAAATTGGCCACGCACACCCAGTCACATTACCCACCCCCCACCAAGCCACGCCTACAGAACCGGTAGTAACAAATTTTAGATTTCACCACTGGTATATATCTACGGTATATCATTCAACATGCACTAACCAATTATACAGCAATAATATATATTATTATTAACTTATTTCCACTAGGATATTTATATGTTTCTGTGAAGTAGGACTTTATAGCTGGCAATTAATGTATTGAAGACAATTCAGGGGTGAAATCCAGCAGGTTCTGACAGGTTCTGGAGAACTGGTAGCAGAGATTTTGAGTAATTCAGAGAACCGGCAAATACCACCTCTGGCTAGCCCCAGAGTGGGCTGGGAATGGAGATTTTACAATATCCTACCCCCAGGAGTGGGGAGGGAATACAGATTTTGCAGTATCCTTCCCCTGGAGTGGGGTGGGAATGGAGATTTTGCAGTATCCTTCCCCTGCCACGCCCACCA
>JANHZT010009753.1:19115-29962 GCA_032468215.1 Stegonotus admiraltiensis | reverse complement strand
TGTATAGTTTCTATCTTATCATTCATATTTTTGATGTCTTCTTTTACCTCTCCTATCTCATTCTTAATTTCTTTGTGGTGTTCTTTCACCTCTTCGTGGTTATCGGGCATTTTCTCTTGTGATTTCATCAGAGTTTCCTGTATCATCTGTAACGTATTCTGCATGATATTTACTGTCAACTCTGTTCTATCTTTTTCTTTCCCCAACATATTTTCTACTGACCTTTGATTTGATGGGGAGGCCGTAGGTAGGGGGTTAGTAGTAGGGTTTTCCCCTGTTTTAGCTACAGTTGCCACGGATAACATTTTTAAACTCTGGGTGAAATTTTTCCACAATATCATACGAACACAATATTCTATTTAAATTTATGCTCTTTTTTCTGTATTACTCAATTGGTGTCTCCTCTTTATCCTATAAGCCTCTCGATTAATCCCTTTCTTTCTTAAGAAGTTGATTTGTATTATTCTTTTTCACCTTTCATATTTAATATTTTAAGTAAATTATATCTATTCAATGGAAGATTTGTAATAATATCTTTTCAAGAAAAACTTATAATAATATTCAATCTATATATTTTATCCTCTATCAATAATTATCTTATTATTTATTCTATATTTATCTTATACCAGTAATACAGCTATATAAATTATTTTAGTTCCTTCACCTCCAATCCAAACAATCTTTCTACAATTCATTAGTCCTTTAAGATTTTTTTCAAATTTCCCCTCTGTCAATGTCAATAGACTGATTAATAAATTAAGACAACTTAACAGAGTTATTTTCCCCTTTTTACACAATCAACAGTTGTTTTAGAGTCTTTCCAAAGTTTCCTGTTTTTTCTGTATCTTTCCTTTTAAGTCCGTATTGTATCAAACTCTGTCTTCTCCACAGTACTCTCTCTGAGTCCTTCGGTTTTTATTCTCTGCTCAATACAATCTTCCTTTTTTATCCAAAGTTATAAATCCATAACCATCCACCAAAATATCCGCCAAAAAGTCCCTGAATTTATTTGTATTTTCTGTCCTTATTCCGCCCTTAATCTGTCTTTTCCACAGTCACTAGTCTTTATATTAGTTCTTATAGTCTTATTTAAACCACTATTTTTAAATCTCTTGCACTATTTCCGCTGAATCCCTTTCAATGTCTCCTTTCCTTTTCGTACCCTTTCTACTTTCCTTTTTACAATAAGCCCTTTGCTCCAGTTTCAGTTTCTCTCCATTTTATGGTATCCATTTTATGGGATCTTCTTTTCTGTTGCACTAACCTCTCTGCCCAATCCTCTCTCTGGCTTGTGCTTTTTCCTCTCTGTTGCTGCCTTTCCTTCTTCTCCGTGTCTCTCTCCTCTTGTGCCTCTGCTCAGCCAAATTCTGCCTTCCTTTTTCTAATTCTTTCATGATCACCACCTGATGCTGATTTCACTTTTCCGCTTCCTCACTGTGCGGCCGCCATCACTCTCAGTGTGCCTTGAAGACGAACTCTTTCCTTGCCGGATTTAAGGGGTTTGGTCTTGCCCTCCAGGATGATAGCAGGTCGTCCAAAGTCCATCCCCTTTTGTTTTCTGATCTCTCTGATATCAGAAATGCCCTTAAAGGGCTCCTTATCAGAGATAAATTGGGATTTTCAGGAGCGACAGATTACACCCTCACCCATTTTGCTCTGATGTCACCCCCAGAAGTCTTTATATATTAACTTTTCTGTATGAAGAAAATAAATGGGGTTACAATTTTCTTTCCCATTTCCAGGGTTAAAGAATCAGTTCTGTCAGTTAATATTCTTTACCAGTGGGGGAAAAAATCACAATTAGGATCAAGTGGCATTGGATAGCAAAGGAGGGGATGAGGAATGGTATTGAAATAGAGTGGTTCTAGGATGCAAGTATTCCCTTAAATTCATCCCTAGAGGACCAGGGAACCTCTGGCATTCCAAAAGTTGTTACGTTGCGCTGACCTCAAGATTGTTGTTGGGAATAGAGAGTCCCATCTATATCAGAGAAATAAGAGGCTTTATAGTTACAAAGTGATAATTAACATTAACATTTTCCTTATTACTAATTCTTCTAAATATGACTCCCAAATGGTTTTCAGTTCTGGGCCATTAAAACAGTGGTTAAAAATGATTGAAAAGCATCTATGGTATAGCATTCTATAATTAGTGTCATTGCACTAAGCCTGACAAAATATATCACTGCTTGCAAGCATTTTAAATGGTTAGGGGAGAGGGTTTGTCTTATTTTCTCCACATTATTTTTGTGGCTGTTGAAATAGACAGTGAGTGGACCCAGATTTACAGCAGCTTTGCTCATTGAATGCACCTCTAGTAATCATTGCCTATTACTGTGCATCAAAAAGGTCAAGAAAAGAACCTTTTATCAAAAAGAGAAAGAAAGAGGGGAACTCTCTACCCCTCTGTCTTCAATCTATTTATTATTTATCTCCAATGTATGCATTCATGCAGTTTTAAAAGGTTTCTATTTCTAGATTGGAAGCTCTCTGTAGGATAAAGCCCAGTTCAACCATAGAAGGAACACAGACAAGTCACTAATCTTCAAAAAAATTGCTTTGTTTATATTTTGGCTATAAATGAATCTCATTTTTTGCTATCTCTCTTTTTTCCTCTCACAGTTGCCACGTTTATATGTTAAGATCTTTTGTGAAAGAAGTAATAAACAGAATGTTCCTAATATAGAAGTCTTCCAAGTTTCAAAAACTTAAACCATTTTCTCCTTCAAAAAGTTTGTGGGCTTCTTATTCCCCCTCCCCATTTTTCTCTTTCTTGTACAAAGAGCAATCTGGGCAGCCTTTTTCACATATGGACGATTCAGATAACTAAACTCAGCAGTTGGTTGGGAGCATTTGGCTGGGATTGTAATCTATGAGGTACAAAGCATAATATTAAATCCAACTACAGTATATCTAGAAAGGAGCCATATAATTATTTAGTCAGTGTTATGAGGGATAAATGATTTCAATATGCCGAAGAGGAGAAAGTGCTTGTAGAAAACACTGAATGAAATGTTTGTTTAAATATAACTTCTTTGTATAATGAAGCTAAGTTTGTATTATTACATTGCAATGCCTCTCTATCATATCAATTTTCCAGAATCCTTGAACTTCTTTAGGAGAGATGGGTTTCCATGGGCACGTCTCTAGGCACTTATATGGCATGTTACTCCACATGATTACAAATTAAGATTTTATAAATTAGCAGGTTAAATAACTGGAAATCTGACATGCTGTTAAGCAAAATACCAGCTTTTAGCATTATTTTTAATTGCAAAAGTATCTTCGGGATCTGCATAGACTTTGGATTTTTAAATAAGAAAAGAAAATTGGCAATCTAATATTTTGCTTCCATTCACATCTATTTTTAAGGGTGCCAACAACTTTTAGAATTTTAAAAACAACTATCAGTCTAAATGGTTGATACAGTAATAATATGGTATTAAAGTAACTTGATAAATTAATGGAGAAATAGGCTATTGATGGCTCCAAAACTCCTGCATTTATTTCAGTAAAATTTGGCAGGCTTCAGCCCTTTGGATAGGTTCTTTTGAGACTGCAGATATAATTTAATTTTTTTTTTAATAAAATGCCATGGTTGTTTTGTGTTTTCCTACTAAGCAAACTAAGACATGAAGCTTTTATTTCCTTTTTTTCATTTTTGAGGCAAACTGGATCTCTGTGTGCAAATTAAACTAAAGTCTTAATTATTGAATCAAGATTTGAGACCAACCAATTATTTCATTTTATATTTTTCATTCATTCATTCATTCATTCATTCATTCATTCATTCATTCATTCATTCATTTATACAGTTACCCATCTGACTTTTATGTGATTCTAAGCATCGTACAATAAAAGAAATAAAAAATATAAAATTACCAATCTGAAAAATAAAAATAAAACATATAGCAACTGGGCAATGCCCAACCAATGATATAAGCATTCCTATATTGTAGAACTCAATAATTGTTTTAGGATAGTTGCTGTATTTAAAAAACACAATATGCCAATTGATAATACACAATATGCCAGTTGACAATAATGTGTTAATTGTTAATAAAAACAGATAAATCAGAAGGATAGCTTCCATTCTCAAATGTGTATTATTCACTAATTTCTAGACATAGGAAGAAATTATGATAGGGCTTTTGCTCACTCTGTGCAACTCTTTAACTTGGAGGGAATATATTTTATGTACAATCTGGAACCACATTTCTTGGCCATAACTTTAATGTACTTGAATTGTTGTTGGGTTAGACATATGTTTCTGTTCACTTCAGGGGTGGTATTGACTTACCTTTGCTACCAGTTCGCAAATGTAAGCACACGCACATGTGCATTCTCTTCATTCCCACGCGACACCTCTGTGCATGCCCAAGACCTTCTGCGCATGTGCAGAGCATCAAAGACGGGACGTGATGATGTCCAGGCGGGTGGGCAGAGCCTCACACATCCGCCGCTACTGGTTCACATCAACCTGATAGAACCGTCTGAATACCACCACTGGTTCACATGTTAAGCAGATCAGATTGCCCATTTCAAGGAAACCCTTTAGCACAGAAAAGGTTAGTTTGGAAAAATGTTTTTTTTAAAAAAAAACAACAATAGTATGGATTAGGCAGGAACAAGAAAAGAATAAAGAAAATACCATAAGAGCATTAATTTCAGATTTTTGAAATTAGGCATATAACTTCATCTAGATATCTACACACCATAAATATTGGATATATTCATAAGAATTACTGGGTCGTTCAGTGAAATAATATTCAGTCAAAAGGTTGTTTCAATAGTAGTTTTTACAACATTTTATGATCATGCCATGTGCTGATATGAAACTATATATTATATTTTAGCTTGGTTTCCTTGAAGACGTTTCTCATTTCATGCTACTTTTAACAATAACTAATCATTATTTCACTGAATACTAAAATCTGATCTATAATTTGATTTATATTTACATTTAAGAAATTTCAAAAATGACAGTGACCTCATCATAGTGACTTAAGTGTATACATGAAAAATCTGAGTTAATGGGCCAAGAAGGAGATTTGGCAATTGCAATGGATACATTAGTGAAAATTATGGCCAGTAATCCAGATATGAAAAGGGAAAATTCCTAGTTGGGTGTTGGTTGGATGAGAGGGAAAAATACAATTCTCATAAAATAATATCTTCATAATAATCTATGGGGAAAAGTCATGAAATATTAGATATGATTCTGTCATCGAATTTCAAATGAATATTGCATTGATAGAGAAGCTATGTATGTCTACACTCACTTGTACTCACACTCCCTTACTGAGGTTCAAATTAATTAAAGTGGTGAAATATAGTATATTCTTTAAAAAGGCAAATTGCAATTTATGAGGCTTTCTTATGAAACAAATGGGGCAGTGGTGAAATCCATTTTTTTTTTACTACTGGTTCTTGGTGGGCATGGTGTGGCTTGGTGGGCGTGGCTTGGTGGGTGTGGCAGGGGAAGGATACTGCAAAATCTCCATTCCCACCCAACTCCAGGGGAAGGATACTGCAAAATCCCCATTCCCACCCCACTCTGGGGACAGCCAGAGGTGGCATCTGCCGGTTCTCCGAATTACTCAAAATTTCTGCTACCGGTTCTCCAGAACCTGCTGGATTTCACCCCTGATATGGGGGAAGTTCCAAAGAAATGGTCAGTGGTATATAATATCGTATACAGTACAGAACTGTGTATTTTGCAATCCAGTTTCATTCTACTATGGCAAGTTCTATACTAAAAACTATGTAAGATAAATAAAATTTTGTATACAATTGAGGAAGATTTCATAAGCATCAATCTTAACTATGAATTTATTGCTGATAGATTTTTTTTATTAACTATAGTTTCTTAAAGGAGTATTGCATCTTAGCTTACTCTGTTATTAGCAACTTGCCACAGATTCCTGGTTAAAACATGTTAAAATATTTCTTTTACTTCTTTAGTCCATTACTATGAGGAAGCTCCTGCAGGTTCATTTATTCATTATCATCCATAACAACAATAACAGTAATATTTTTTCACTGCTGTTTTGCAGAATAGGAAAAGAGTAAGAAAAATAATGTACATGATCATGCATATATGCTGAATAAGGTGATGTGCATAAATAACTTTCATGATGAATCACTGGAGCTTTACTGCCGACACCAAATTAGCCTTTTCACTCTGAGGGCTTTCACAGTGCTATTTTATTGGCTGTTACTGTCACTCTGTAAGCTACAGTACAGAATGATATACTAGGTTTCAATGGGCTGGTATATATGAAGATCTTATAAAAGAGACATCTGCAGCACTAAAGCAAATCAATAATTCATAAATAAAAGACATCATAAAAGACTGTAATGAAGTGAAGCTGCTTCAGAAGGGAGCCAGCAAAACTTGTGTCATGGCCATTTTAAAACTGGGAATATAAAACCAAACATCACTCGATTAAACGAAATATGGGTCTTATATCCACCAGTTAAAGTTCTTACAGATGTAAGACATTATTCTGGAATTATTCCCATTCTGGAATTAGTCCTGTTCCCCAGTAGTAACTTCAGAGAACCTAGAGTGTTGGCATTCTACCTTCTCCAAACAGGTAACCAGAAGGAAAATTATGGGAGTTGAACTCTGACACTTTGCAACATACCAAGCTGAGAAAGTTGTTACTGAATATCTGCCAATATATATACTCTCATGAAATTTAGAAGCAGAATTTATCAGCTTTAGTTTGCTTGCTATTATTAAATATATTGAGCGGTCTGAAATAGGTTTCTTAAAATAGTGGAAGATACTTCATTGCCTTGGAATTCCCCTGGAAAAGCAGGATAATAATATGTTCAAGCTATAATATGTTCAATAATATGTTCAAATCTAATACATTACTCAGGTACTGAAAAAGCTGTACCATCACTTTATTAGCTGGATATCATATTCAGGAGAACCAATTTGATTTAGTGGTTAAATGCTGGACCAGGATTGGGGAAAGCCAATTTCTGTCATAGCAAACCACTTCTGAAATGTCACCAAGAAAACTGCATAGATTTGTCCATTTAGTCTTTAGAAATCAAGACCAATTTGATGGCAATAAAAACATCAATATTTAGACAAATATGTGGGCCTGCTCTCAAAACTGATAAGTGCTTGGCACTTGTCTCTGGCTATTAGGTTCAGTTGCCTTGTTAATTTTTCTAACATTTAGTATTATGGGAATTGCCCTATGAAAGAATCTGGATCTAGACCAAGCATGCACACATCCAGATAGATACATCTTCGTCATCATGGTGAAATGAATCCTATTTTTAAAATCAAAACTATTAAAATCACATGTGCCATTTATAATCCAACTTCCACCAGGAACTTCTGATTAAACCACAGAAATCCACACTTTTTCTAATTTAAGAAAAAAATTTAAGAACTATGGTGGTGCAGTGGTTAGAATGCAGTATTGCAGGCTAAATCTGCTCACATTGTCAGAAGTTCGATTCCTTCAATTCTGACTGGCTCAAGGGTGACTCAGCTTTCCATTTTTCTGAGCTCAATAAAATAAGGATTCAGATTGTTGAGGGCAATATGCTAACTCTGTAAACTGCTTAGAGAGGGCTGTAAAGCACGGTGAAGTAATATATAAGTCTCAGTGCCATTGCTATTGCTATTAATTTCCATTACAACAATCCTAAATAAAAGGTTGGTTAAGAGAGAATGCCTAATCCAAACCCACCATGTGCCTGACTATTGTATGCTTCACCTCTGACTCCTTTACTGTTATGTTCTACCCTTCTTTTCATTTCCTGGAGTGTGTTGCATTTCCATTTTGTTTTTTAAAAAAATATTTTATTAATTTTAATAATTAAAATACAAAAGGAAAAATTCTTGTACATAACTGTGACCATTTATATGACATATTACTATAATTTACTTATACTCTATACATTCTAACTAAATCCAATCCTAGTTTATCTAATTCTTTTTTCCTTTTCTATTTTCAATACATTTGTACCACTTCTCCCATATTTCGTAGTATTCCAAATCCATCAATACTTTTAGTTCAAGTGTCAATTTGTCCATTTCAGCGTAGTCGAAAACTTTTTTAATTATTAAGCCTTCAGAGGGTATACTTGTATTTCTCCAACACTGTGCAAAGGCTAGTCGTGCTGCCGTTATTATATGTAGAATGATGTACATTGTTTTATATCATATTTCCCTTTTGTTATCCTGAAAAGAAACAATTCTGGTGTATATTCTATTTGAAAGCCAGTTAATTCCTATAACCAAGTTTGTATTTTATTCCAATTTTTGATTCTGGGCATAACCACCACGAATGAAAGAAGGTACCCTGTTTTTGTCCACATTTCCAACAATTTGGGGTTAAATTCGGGTATATTTTTGCCAATCTTGAAGGTGCCAAATACCAACAATAAAATATTTTGTATTGGTTCTCTTTATATTTTGCTGATTTTGTTATTTTATAGTTTTTGTTCCAAATTGTTTCCTAATCCTCTAATTCAATATTGTGCCCTACGTTTTTTGCCCAAGCTATCATCACTCCCTTCACTATGTCCTTCGCTCTGTCAAATTCTACTAAATAGCTGTAAAATTTAGTTATCAATTTTTCATCTGGGCCAATCAATAATTTGTCCAATTGTTGTGGGATCAATTATAATCCATATTCCTCTTTATCTTTTAAATACCGTGATTTTAATTGCAAACAAGGCCACCAATCTATATTTATTCCCTGTTCTTCTAGACCTTGCCTACTTTTAAAATTTCTTTGGCAATCTAAAATTTCGCTGTATTTGGCCATTTTATTTATATCCATAGTGTTGGGGTGAATCATCGCCTCCATTGTCCACCCAGGCATTTTCATAAAATGCTTTTTCTTAATTTCTTGCCATATTTGCGTTAAAGCTACCTTATGATGAAAAAAATATGAACGTGATTTGTTTTCATTATCCCATAGAAAGGCATGTCACCCTTTTTGTAAATTGTCCTACCAATGTGAGTAATCTTTTATTTCTCAAATTGATCCATTCCTTGATCCAAACTAATATTGCCGCTTTGTAATAGGGTCGCCAATCTGGGAACCCTAAACCAACTCTGCTTCTACTATCCTGAAGGTCTGTTAATTTTATTCTTGTTTTTTTGCCTGTCCATATAAATTTTGTTGTAATTTGATTCAAATCTGTAAAAAATTTCTTATCCAGTTTAATGGGTATGGTTTGAAAGAGATAGAGCAATTTCAGCAAAATATTCATTTTGATAGTTGCAATTTGGCCTAATATAGATAATTGTAATGTACCCCATCTTTCCAAATCCAATTTTATTTGTTGCAGTAGTTTTACATAATTGTTTTCTTTAATCGAGGAACACCTTGCTGTCAACCATATTCCTAAATATTTGATTTTTTTCATACTCTGTAGACCTAATTCTTCCTCTAATTGTTTTTTCTTTCGTGGCACCATATTTTTAACTATCATTTTTGTTTTTGTCTTATTAATTTTAAGGCCTGATACTTCTCTGAATTTTTCTATCTCGTTTTTGACATAATCTATTTGTTCTATTCAATTTAATTTATGTTTAACTAATGTTAACCCTTCCTTAAGTTGTACATTGTCTGGCCTTAATTGAAATTTTTTTCTAAGTACTCTGCTTCTTTCAATAATATATCCTATTGTTTCTGCTTTTAAGTTCTAATTTTCTATTTCCATTATCCTTAATTGCTTACTCAAAAGAGAAAAACTTGTAGCTGTACATCAATGTACAGACCTATAATATAATACAATATGGTTAGAAATCACTCAATATAATTCCTCTGTATTCCCCTATACCAGGGGTGAAATGCTCCCAGTTCAGACCGGCTTGGGCGAGTAGGTAGCGATGGTGGCAGGCAGTTTGGAGAACTGGTAGCAAAAATCCCTGCCCCCGCCCCCCATGCCCAGCTGAGCCGCGCGATCATCAGAGCCTTTTTTTTCTTTTAAATGGCTCTGACGATCCAAGCTCTGACGATCCAAGCTCTGACGATCCCAGCTGAGTTGCCTGCTAATCAGGCAACTCAGCTAGGATCATCAGAGCCTTTTGAAAGCATTTTTAACATGGTTTTACATGTAAAAAATGGTTTTAAAAGTTAAAAAAAAATTGGGCACGCCCACCCAGTCACATTACCCCACCACCAAGCCACGCCCGCAGAACCGGTAGTAACAAATTTTAGATTTCACCACTGCCCTATACTCAATCAAGTAAGATAATTTAATTAATTAAATTGGATTAAACTAAATTGACTACAGTAAATATTTCTGATTTAATACATATTAATTGTAAATGTTTCAATATTAAATATGTTCCCAGAATGATCTAGTTAGTCAAAAGATTCTATTAATATCAGTCTATATATTTGTGAATACAATCTTACTACAAGAGTGATATCCTAAAGACACTATTTAAAAAATCCTATTACTAAAATATTAATTACCATATATAATATAACAATCTACTTATTATTCCATCCAAAGCAGTCTCTATTGTATTTTTTTGGATTTTCAAAGTTTTACAATGCTCTTAATATTCATGTCTTCATTTCCAACACCCTCTCTCCTCTTTTCAACTTAGTCACTCAGTATTATATTTGAGTCTCTCTGTCACTGTAGCTCTTCTTTCTTCTCCTCGCCACTCAGTTGCAGTCTTTCTCTGATGTCTTTACTTCCGCTGTTAGAATCTGATGTAACCTTATCACTCTGCTTTCACTTTCAGACACCAATCTCCCCAAATTATTCCTTTTTTTTTAAATTTTATTTATATGCCGCCCTTCTCCGAAGACTCAGGGCGGCTTACAATGCGTTAAGCAATAGCCT
>JANHZT010009753.1:1339-13249 GCA_032468215.1 Stegonotus admiraltiensis | reverse complement strand
TACATTAATAAATATTATAGATCCATTGAATATGATCTACTTGTATTATTGGGCTGGATCCTAAATCAAATTCAACAGCCTCGCCTTCCTCTATAGGAGACAATGGATCCTCCTACCCCTACCCAGGCCACCACAGGTGGCCCTGACACGAATGATGTTGAGCTGGCCACACCTACCTGGCCATGCCCTCTGCCACCCAAGATCAAGTTTGCCCTCAATGAAATTGAGTTTGACACCCCTGCTCTAGATGATCACCCTGTGCTTATATTGTAATGAATGCTGAAATCTTGAAGACAAATTATTATTTTTACATCTGACATCATGAAACCTATTGGATGTCAGGAGAATGCACAGGGGCACCCAGCACCTAAAAACTCTTGTCATTTATCTGCAGGAATCAGACTGTTATATTTTTTATTTTCTTCCTTCTGCATTACTTTCTGAAAATGTCTAAGTAAATGACCCTGTTGGTTGATCAAATAATTGTGGGAAATATTTACGAGAAGCATTGGTCTCACAGTACTTGACAAGACCAGCTTGAAAAATCTGTAACTTTGCACTGAGCTGCTTCTTAACAACTGCTCTGAAACGATCCATCTGAAGATTACAATCACACAAATGGTTGGAACACATAAAAATATATTAGTGTAGGTTGCAAAAAACCTCAGGAATTATTGTTCAGATGATGAAATCAAATAGATAGTTTATAGCCTTCATATCTCAATCCCCATCCCGCAATTGCTGCCTCATATGTCACAAACTGGGAAGGAGGACAATTTAAACCCTTCCTAAGGTTCACCAGTAAATATAGTCAATGGTAATCTGCCATCAGTCAGGCTGAATGTCCTGACATATCCTATCCAGCTAAGGAATCCTTAGTCTTTAGATCTTCTGCCTTCAGCCCAATCCCTAACAATTTTTGTACCAAAGTCACAAAACAAACAGTAATAACTATGAGGATTTTTAAGTGAGGGATTAATAAAGTAAAAGAGCAAGATGTAGAGATGTAACAGGAATTTATTTTTAAAAAGGTTCCAGAGAAGAGCAAAGGAATGCAATAACCTCTTATACACAGAGAATTTCAAATAAAATCAATACCGTTGATCTGTAATTGCTTATTATCTAGTATTGGCTAACTCGGTTGTGTTAGCTGTGTTCCTTGTCCTGGAGGCAGGAAATTAGATGGAGCCAATGTGATTGTAGTTCTGAATTTATTACAGATTGGTTTTTACCTTGGGAGTTTTATTGAGTTTTGGGGGGCTTATGCTGTTTTTGTGTGGAATGTAGTCTGGATTCCCAGGAGAAAGGGGGTCCATTCTGGAGGAGCAAAAAACAGTGAACTTTTGATAGTTTGAGTGGGAGGAAGAGAATCAGAACAATCCTCCTTAGGGATTGTCAGAGTATATGTTTAGTGTTGTAAGTAGTTTGCTTTAGTTCGGCAATATTTTTGAGGAACAATAAAGGGAACTGATTACAAGAATCTTAGCTTGTCTTTCTTGCTTTTGGGAGGCTAACAGTATTGAAGTTATTTCAGATTGCGTTATATTAGGTGCCTAGAATTGGGACAAGATTGGCAGAGAAAGAAAGAAAAACAAAGAAAGAAAGAATCTGATGTCAAAATGAAGCACATACAAAAGGACCATAATATCGCATTGCTTGTTTTGCCATCCCCCACAAGATTATCCTTTTTTGTGATATTAAAAAGCCTTCCTTTCTCTCTCCACCTCTCTGCATCCCTCCTTTCTCGATTTATAAACTGAAGTACCAAGTATATTTCCTTGCAGAAACAATTATTCTGTACTCTCCTTACAGAACTGGTCTTGCCTTTATTCAACCAACTATTTCATAGCATTTTTCTTGATAAATTTAGTTCCGTTACACACCAAGCAATGTAAGTTTAAAGAAAATATTTAATCATATTAACTCTACTGTAAGAATATTTGGAAGAGGACAAATATAAAAGCCTGTAGGATCTAAGAGTTGGGGATAGGGAATATTCTTTTATTAGATAAATTTTGAATTATTTAGTTTCAGATTTTGGAAATTTTGGCCTAAAATATTACTAAACAAGAAATATGATAAAGAATAATTTCATTCTTTATACTTTATTATTTGATATGCTTCTCTCTTATTTTTTTTTAAATAGTGATATAATTGTTTTCAAATATTGTCAAAAGTTATTCAAGAAGTACAAATTAAGGCTGAATTGAAAGGAAAGAGCAATATTAATAAATTTTGATATAAAAAAACCCTACATTCTTAAACAGACATCCCTTCAATGCCTTTACTTAATAGCATGAATAGAACTATATAATATATAACATAGCTATTCTACTGAAATAATTTTATATTTCAAAACCTAATTAATGCCTTGCATTTCCCTGGTACATATATATTGTTACCGTTCATTTTTTGTTTTATTTTTCATAATTCTTTCCTTGCTTTTATTTATCAACTCAGCTTACATTACCCATGCACTCCATATTTCAGTTCTTATGCATTGAATTATAGCACTATTTATGTTCTTCATCTTCGGTAATAGAAAAAGTCTACATGAAAGAGACTTTAGTTGTAATTCCTCTTCCTTTCAGAATAATGTGCAGTGATTTTCTCAGACTAGATACATAAATAATACATCTAAATAATAAAGTTAATGAAATTGTGGTATCATGTCAAGCATTATATTTTTAGATTAAATGCATGTACACTGAAGGGGAGAACAGAGCATTTATTCATCAGCATGATGTAGCATAATGGTCCCCAGGCATGCCTTGATTTTGCTTTATTTCCTGAAAATGTGATCATAGACACCTTTGGGGGACAACTGTAGATGTATTCACAGACCTAAAGCAGTGCATTGTATTTCCCCCAGAGTTCTTTTCAGGGTATCCTGGAAGTACCATATACATATTCTTCTAAATGTGTTTATCCATGTAAAAAAGGCCTACTTTAATTGCTGACTAATAATAGCAGTTCCTGCAAACACACCAAAATCCTTAAAATAAAACTAGTATCAAGTATAAGTGAAATTAAGAATATTCAGGATGACTGAGTTCTTGGCAAAACATAAATCTTCTCAATTACAGCCAATATCTTGCTTGTGGGGCAATTACCAAGGCCCCTTGGATAGCACAAGTGATAGAACATATATTGAGGTAAAATAACATATATTGAGATAAAATCTCCTACTTTTACATAACTTTTTCTATCCTTAAAAGAACCAGTAAAAAGAAACAAATTCATGGAACAGGTAACTGATATTATTGTGGTATGCAATATATGTTCCATGTATATGCTAATGCCCAAAGAACACCCAAATTATACATGTATTAAATGTAAACTATATGAAGAAAAAGTAAAGGATCTAGACTCTAGAAACAACTCTAGCTAAACTCCAACCTAAGCAAGAAAGCTATACCCGAATCAAAGCAAATAATGTTCTAATAACTCTTGGAGGAAGATAAACACAGGCATGTCACACATAGAAGGAAACACAATAATCAAAGAAAGACGCAGCACACATCTACAAACCCCAACAGCCCAATCTAACCCAACCAAAAGCAGCCCCATTAAAACTGAGCAATCGATTCCCCCCCACCCCCCACCCCAGACAGAAATAGGCAAGGTGAGATCAGTGCAGAAGCCTGGAGGAGCCAGCAAACCCTACTTAGCTGGTGTAAAGCTATTTCACTTCCCTCGTGCACTAAGGATAGGAATGAACTAGTAATCTAGGCTGTCAGGACTGCATTGTGTTGAGCATTTGTAGATTTGTCTGACATTGTATGCCATATGTTAAATAAATTATAGTGCCAGTTTCTCCATCCATGAAAATTTCTCCAAAATTATATTCTTGTTTGGAACAATTTCAAAACAAATGATATGTCACTGAACTAAATAAGGGCTAATAGTAAAAGATACAGAAGACATTTTCCTCAAAGCAGTAAATCAAACTGGAAATAATCTTTTGTTAGTAGGAAATGACAGTCTATTTTCTTATTGTTAATACTATTCCATTGATAGTACAGCTGAAGATAATATTTGTTCTGGACTTTTTCTATTTTTTTTCCAACATGTATTAAGCTAGACAACTCTTTCGAGTCTGAAGTCTCTCATGTGATCTTTGGAATGTAAATAAGATCTCATGCAAATTCTATTAAAATCCAATAATGGAAAATAAACTGCAGACGTGTTTTCTTCATTGTAGCACAATCTAAATATTTCTCCTTGGTTGCGGAAAAACTTGGTTATATTACCTGAATTAAGTGCTAGTCTAATATCTTGGCAATGGATATGTTGGAAAAAATAGAATGGGAATGTAGGATTAGTTGGGTCTTTTTCATCCCCTCAAATTGCTGATCAGTTATCTTGTTTTTAAACTGACTAAAAATGAAATACATTTTTTCTTATGGCCAATTTGTCAGTCACCTCATATCTCTGAATGTGACACAGCAATATAAGAACTGTGTTTCCGTAGAATGGAGAAAAGCAATTCTGGAGCTTAGTTATTTTGTTTTCTGCTAATCAAGATTTCTTTGTATTTGTTTGCTCCTCACAAAGTACACTTCGTTGTTTTTGTGTTTAGAAATCTCATTGTAAGCTTTTCCCTGCTCAAATATAACAAGGCAATATTACAGACAGTAGTACAATTTTAAAAAATAATGAATGAAATAAAAGAAAACTACATAAAAGCTAATGAAATTTCGTATAATTAAGTATATGAATACATGTGTAATTTTAAGGACAGAATCAGTCTTTCATGTATATCTATTCAGAAAGGTGAGGGGACACGGTGGTTCAGTGGCTAAGACACTGAGCTTGTCAATCAGAAGCTTAGAAACAGAGATGAGTACTGCCCCTAGACCTCAAAATGACTAGCACGCATGTTTGGGGGAGCCTTTACCTTTACCCTTATTCAGAAAGGTATTTATATATAAT
The DNA here is from genome assembly GCA_032468215.1 of Stegonotus admiraltiensis. Taxonomy (NCBI): domain Eukaryota; kingdom Metazoa; phylum Chordata; class Lepidosauria; order Squamata; family Colubridae; genus Stegonotus; species Stegonotus admiraltiensis. The sequence goes on along the minus strand of JANHZT010009753.1, from coordinate 8,314 downwards.
TGAGGATAATGTATTAGGAATTACTTTGTTACCTAAAAAATCTAAATAATGGAGATAAAATGTGATGAAAATCATAATTTTTAATACTATTGGTTCATAGAAAAATGTGTCTTAGTATTTTTCAGTAAGTACAACTGATAGCTAAGAACAAGAACAACATGAATGGATGCTGCATTATCTATACCCTGAAAAGTTGAGTAATAGAGCTAGGCAGAAATAATTCTGAAACATTTTTGTATAATGCTTCTGATTTCCTCAAAATATTCCAATCAAAATGGGTTAATTAATTAAGAATTGACAGCTGAGATGAAAATATGTTTGATTGCAAGCTTTCCAATTTAGCCTAGACCCGTGATGGCGAACCTGGCACACAGCCTTGCCTGTTTGTCTTTGGGGTTTCTGACGTGCATGCACACATGATGATCAGGCTCAAGGTTGACTCAGCCTTCCATCCTTTCAAAGGTAGGTAAAATGAGAACCCGGTTTGTGGGGGCAATGAGCTGACTTTGTATAAAATATACAGAAGTATGAAGGCTATTGCTTAATGCATTGTAAGCTGCCCTGAGTCTCCGGAGAAGGGCAGCATATAAATCAAAAAACAAAACAAAACAAGACAAAAAACCTTGGTAAAGAATGTTATGGATTCTTTGAGGTCGGCTAATTTAGATATTTCACTCCCAGCAGATCTATGGGAGAATAAATATAAGAATAGAATCTAATAATTTATCGTCCTCCCTCCTCCATCCCCAAAATCAGATTTAGAAATATTCATTTTTCTCTGGTTAGAAGTTGCCAAGCCCTATACATTTTGGGATAGAAGACATTGGAAATCCTGAACATATTCAAATGGTGAAGTAAGAAAAATACAATAAATCAGAATATAAATATGGATGGGAGAATAATAAGAATGTAAGCAGTATTGTAACAATTTTATAATTCAGAGGACACATTTTAAGAAAACTTCATCTATGTTAATGTCCAACTTGGCATTAGATGCTGAAGAGATCCAATGGTTGAGACTGGAGTACACATGCTATATAATATAGTACCATAAATATTAAGATTTTTATTTTAATGAAATGTTAATTGAAATGTTTCTGCAATATATACAGTAGATGCATATGTTAGTTATTGATATATTCTAAACTAGTGCATTTATCAAACTGTCAACATGCACATATGGCCCCTCCAAAATATTTTGGGAAAATATATTAGTTCTTATAGTCTTCTTTATATACTAAATGTGAACCTCAAAGCAGGTTTTTTAATTTAGGTTGACCTCATTTGCCCCTGAATGCAGAAATGGAATGTTCTACAACGGAGACTAAACAACTGCAAGCTTGTGAACATCTGGAGATACGTTCTCAAATAAATGTTTCAAAGTAAGAATTGCAATTCTCTTCATTTTTAAAATGTTATTATTTTGGGGGGGGGTTTGATATAAGACATAATTCATAAATGACTCACAAGTTTAATTTTTAAAGGCTTTCTTGGTTAATCAATATGGGCTGTATAATTTCAAAAAAGGACATGCTTAGTCAAATATATAATTTAACTGTCATTAAATTAGAACCATTCTAGTAACCATGAGCATCCATGAAATGAATGAAACTAAGTACTATTAAAAGACATCTGAGATAGTTTGTCTTTGCAGCTACTCTAATATGAAACAATAATTTTGTAATTAATACAGAAAATTAGATACACATATATTAATAATCCAGCTATGCTATAAATTTCTATGGGATATGTCAATTTATTTGATCTCTTACCGTTGTTTATCTATGTTGTACTGATTTTTTTAAAAAAATAGGACATTCCCAAAACAATATATATGATAGATATATGCACTTATTCAATTTGTTTATTTTGAATTTCTATTAAATCATGATTACCAATAAAAGGGCGGTGATAAATAGGGCAGAAATATCTATATATCAGGACTTGAAATATGTTTAAACCTTGTACATTTAATTTATGCCTTCTACCAGCCACAACCTACACTAATTCTTGTAGGAAGAGCCAGCCTTACAAAGTCTTTGGAAGGAGAGGTAAGTGAAGGCCAGACAGATCTCTGTAGAAAGGCATTCCATAGAGCAGCCTCCTAGGCCCTACTAGATGCCCATATTTAATGAAAGGGACCTGGAGCATGCTTACCTTATCTGATCTGGTGGGACAGGTAGAATTGTTCCCAGAAAGAAACTTGAAGCCAGCAAAGGTTGTGCAGAAGTGGTGTAATATAGCCAAAACATTGGGTACACAGAGCTACTGTAGTTCTGTAGTTATTTAACATTCTGTAGTTTCCATGTGATATTGAAAGGTATTCAAAGGCATCCTGTGTAGTAATCTGACCAGGAAGTCACCAGTTCATGAATAGTTATGAGCCAAGTCTTTTAGTCCAAGTATGGCTATAATTGGTGCATAAAACAGATCTGTGCAAAGGCACTCCTAGCCACAGCTACTATTTGCTCCTCAAGTAGGAGCCATGAGCTAGAAGAAATTGCTCATACCGAAATTGAATTCCAGGTTTGTCTACAGAAGTGCAATCCTGGAAAGAGTAACGGTGATGTATTATTGGACCCAGGAAGACCAGAACCTTGAGCCTTTCCATCTTGCAAGGTTGAATCAAAGTCAGTTCCTTTCCATCCAAATTCTTACAGGCATTAAGCAGTGATGGATCCAACTATGTGCCATCTCTTGAGAGGCTTTAATCAATCAGTAGGATAACAGATCCAAAGCAAGGCTCACAAACCTGAGTTCACTTCCTCAGGAGTAACAGGCTCAAACATTTCGCAGATAATGTAGCTTAAATATGCTGCAGTTGCTTCCAAAGACCTTGCCAAGCATGCAGGCTGGGGAATGCTGGAAGCTCACATCTTAAAGTTGCTGAGAAACTTGAAGAAACATTGCAGTAAAGGCTTCCTTGGTTGGGCTCTCACCAACCTAAACCAGGCTGCTAGGTGGCTATCTGCAATTACAATAAGACAACATTTGCTTATAGCCACAATGTAAGTCTTAATAAAGGCTCCTACTTGTATTCAGTCAGGCCCTAGCCATGAGGTGCTAATTGTGGCTCAAGACTGATTGTGAAATAAAGATAGAAAAACAGTTAGCAGCTCTCTAAAATGGTGATCATAGTGAATTTGAATTCTTTGTCAGTCACCTGGAAGCATTTGTCCCATGTAACTGTGCTTGATAATATTATTTTCAAAGGTTCAGTACAAGTTTAGCTTCTGTTTGTCTAGAATTGCACAATTCCAGAAATGCATTACCCAGAAATAACAAAACATCACAATTATCAGCTGCTAGTTTTCCTTGACAATTGTATTGATAGTATTATAAACCATTATATGTTACTATATAATATCCTTCTTTTATGGTTATTCACCAAATAAGATGGGAAAGAGTTTGAAAATATAATAAAAGAAGAACAAGAAAATAAGCCAAAAGAAATAAATAGAATATGATTCTATCAAATAACCTTATGGCCATTGAATGGGGAATATTTTGCACAGCTGGATTGGGGAATGCTGCAGTAATTTTCATTTAATTTATCTGCTGGTATCAGCCATACAAAACAGATCACACTAAGAAACCAATGCCATTAGGTCAGTACTATCTTTATCGTTACAAAATGTCACAAGTCTGAATGTGCACTTCCTTCCTGTTCTTTATCTCTGTGTGAAGTAGGAAGGGTCTTGTCTGAGACTTTTTTCTTAAATTACTTTCTTGGCCTAGACTCAGGGCTCTCTTGAGTTCTTCCTACTTTCCTCCAAGGCTGTTCCCTTTTCCTTCAACAGTTGGTAACACGTGTCTTAGTATAATTGCACTAACAGCACTACACACTTCAATTCAAATAAAATGTTGAGTATGGATTTGAATAACTGTCATTTGGATCTCTGTTTAAATACAAAGCTCACTGGATAATTTTAGCAAAGTAAAGCCTTCAAACTGCCATATTTTGCATAAAACTGGCAATATTAGGCATTGGGTCTATGCAAAATATTGTCTTTGGAAATGGAACTTTTATTGGAACTTCAGAATGTTCTATTTTTCCTGGCTATTTTGAGGCTGGATCACAACCAAAACACAATGAACAATTCCTGTTTTGTACATTTACTTTGGAAAGCTCTTGAGTCATCTCCAGACCAATTAGTTTAACATTGATTTAAAAAAATAATAATGTTCTGAATTTATTCAATATGAAAGATCAGGACCACATGTGACATTCCAATGTAACTGATTTGTTACTGAACATGCCTATGCATAGGAATCTACTCAACTAATGGTTAGCACTATCTTGGTATTAAGTAAGGGTCAGTGGAATTCAAGAAGGGTTGGACAGTCCATTTGTGGTTATGTAGAGATTCTAGGTTGATTCCTCTTTTAACTCTTCCCTTGTTTCTGCCATTCCTTCTCCTATAGGAGTTGCCAGATGCTCTGGAGACAGAATGTATTAATAATACATTGTATTATACATGTAATCAGGATCATTATAAAATAACAATATAACAATTGGCAATATCATGATGTTGTGAAAATTCGTGGCAGGATTGCAAAACAATATTTTGGTTTCTACACTTCAGATCGGCTACTGTATCCCTGGAAAAAGAATAGCAAAGATTGAGACATTTAGATAATTAATTTAAGAAAAGTTGTGACATGGTTTGGACAAAAACTGTCTGAGAGAAAGACATAATAAAAACCTATTTTTAAAAACATTGACCTTTCATAATACTACAACTTAATGCAATAACAAAGCTGACTATAGGGAAGTTTTTGACAAGAAAACAACATTCTTTTTTATTCAGGCTACAGTTATACTAGGGAATTTATTATGAATAAATGCTTTATGTTATTGATATTTTGCACCAGTCTATCTCATGGAGTTTGAAAGAACTGCATTAGGTGGAGTTTTATCAATATTCTTTTTCAATGGATTTGTGATGACACAATGTTAGCAATGTATGGAATAAGTGTGATTCTTTAAATGTTTTACTGCAACACAGCATTTGATGATAACGATGGCATATGCTGGGAGCTGGAAACCATCAGGCAGGCGGTTTGGCATTTTGGTAAGCAATCTCTAATTGAAATCCTAAGCAGATTCTGGCTAGTACACATAAAACAAAAGATCTGCTCTTGGACAAATTGAAGAGTTTATCAGCCAGCTTCCTGGGACTTATGCACAGAAAGGCTTTCTTTTTATCTTGAAGCAAACATGATAAAAGGCACTTGGTTGACTTTGAGACTCAGACATTTGCTATAATAAAGACATTTGCTATAATAAAAGCACACCTGTCTCTTGTCTCACCAAAAGTCTATAACTTTTGATGAACCTTATTAAATTCTGAAGAAGTACAGGTAGTCCTCAACTTATGACCACAATTGAGCCCAAAATTTCTGTTGCTAAATGAAACATTTGTTAAGTGAGTTTTGCCCCGTTTTACAACTTTTCTTGCTACAGTTGTTACGTGAATAATTGCAGTTATTAAGTTAATAACCCAGTTGTTAAGTGAATCTAGTTTTCCCATTGCTTGTCAGAAGGTTCCAAAAGGTGATCACATGACCCTGGGACACAGCAAACATCACAAATAAGAACCAGTTGTCAAGCATCCAAATTTTTATCAAGTGACCTTGGGGATGCTGCAAAGGTCGTAAGTTTGAAAAACAGTCATAACTCACTTTTTTCAGTGCTGTTGTAACTTTGAACTGTCACTGAACAAATGGTTGTAAGTCAAGGACTACCTGTATTTCCCATCTGAACTATCAGCCATTTTACAGAGATTTTCAGAGTTACTGTACAGAGGTTTCATGAGATTTCAACAACAGCTTCTTGTATCCAGAAATGCATAGTTTATCTCAGCACTCAATTTTGGGAATTTGTTTTAGAAAAGACATTGAGTGATTGCCTTGTTTAGGTGAATTTATGAAGAAGCATTCCAAAAAAAGTTTTTATCTGATCTGAAACTGACATTTGCACTGGTTTAGGAAAGAGCAATGGGTACTACAAGTTACAAAGACCAAGAAGACAGCAGATTAGATTTGCAGGACAGCACATTCAATTAATACCATTAAAAACTATTGCCCATAGGTGTAGATATACCAATCCAATTTTATTAAGGAATTACATCACCTAGTTGCACATGAAACAGGTTAATGAAAATCCATAGCTGTATTGTATCCAGAATGTGCATCTCAAGAAGATGCAGTGCTTATAACAGTATTATGGATGATTAGGATTTGAAAGATGGAAGTTGATTTATGTCCAGACCATCCATAATCAACAAGGCCATTTATCAATAAATATATTCAAGGAAGAAAGTCTTTTTCAAGTTGTTGAGGCCATTTTCTCTGTGATTACAATAGAAACAATATTCTCATGCTCTCAATTTGCAATAATGACTGTCCTCCACATTTAAGATTAAGAAGGAATTAGGAAAAAAAATCAGAGAAGATGAACTATTAGGAACATTGTAGGAGAAGTAACAACCATCTGGCTTCCAGTTGCTGGGGAATAAGAATAATAGAGTGTTATTGCTTACATGCATTGCTTTCCTCTAAATGCTTGAGAAGGTGGTTCTGTTTTTCCCAAGCTCCTGTCTCTCTTCCTCTTAAATAACTTCCAGTCACTCTAAGCATTATTTTGTAAGGTTCTTCAGAACATATATTGTTCTGTGCATGAAAATTTTTCTGAGTTTGGTTCCAACCATCATCTATAGTTAGATGATGATGTATAGTTATCCTAGAAAGATAGAAGAAATTAATGAGCCCTCTGTCCAGTGGATTAAAATAATAGGGCTAAAAACTATTATTATTAATTTATTTTGACATATTGGATTTAGACCTAGGCAACTTAGAGCTTCCATGAATTTTCCCTATGGCAGAGGTCTTCAAACATGGCCACTTTAAGACTTGTGGACTTCAATTCCGAGAATTCCCTAGCCAGCATAGCGTAGCTGGCTAGAGAATTCT
>JANHZT010009750.1:20806-31571 GCA_032468215.1 Stegonotus admiraltiensis | reverse complement strand
CCGGGGGGGGGGGGAGAAGTGTATTTGAGCTCAGAAGGCTAAATTGGAGTGGAATTTGCGCTAAATGCAGCCTTGGGACACACACACACGTACACATATAGAAACAAGCCACACTCACCTGAAGATTGAACTCTAAAAACCGGGGGAGGAGCAAAAACCTTTTTGAAACATGATGCTGCCCTACTTTTTCGAAATGTTTAGTTCAAATTCTTATTTAGTTAGTTGTTCCATACTATACTGCATTCAGGACTATCAGAATTATTATTATTTTCTTACCAGTTTGGTAGATCTCCTTTTCTGATTTCCTGGAAAATACCTTTTCCCCCCATTATTTGATTTTAAATATGCCTGGCATAATATAAGTAGCTGGTTAGACCGGTAATTATAAAGCACTAAAATGAGTACATTTAATAAAATTAAAACTAAATGTTGCAAGTTGATAATCCAATAATTGAAATGAAAATGAAAACAGAGGGAGCAGAGATAAACAAAAACTGGGTCTGAAATTGCAGTTAATCTAATAATCTGTTTTTCTGCCTGTGTTGGTCAGATGATTGTGGAAGGCTTGATAGAAACAATAATATGGCTCTATAGCTACTTAATGCTCACAAGAAAGCTCAGGGATCCTTTCATGAAGATCCCATTGAAATCACACCAAAAGCAACAGTTGGAGCTATCCTGTATTTGCCTAATTCTTGAGTAAGAGGAATTTTTCTGTTCACTGTTTCACATATATTTATTTGTCTGCAAATTAGGAATGTTTCCAATTTTTTGATATTTTTTCTGTTAACAAGAAATGTTTTCTTCCTACTCTGGAGTTACTGCTCTGTTATACTGTTTCTTATGAAACTGATCAACACTTTAAAAACCAGAAATGTAAAAAAGAACTTTTAAAAATGGAAGCTGTTCCAGACTAGATTTCTCTTATAGAATCACATCACTTCACATAATTGTATAGGAAATCCAGCTATTAATAATAATTCATTTGTAGGTTCCCCAATTCTGTTATTTCTCTTATCTAAATAAATTCAGCAAGAAGGATAAGCTATAGGACCTTTTCTTGGTTACCATCAGGAGCTATTCAACTGGAAGAACCCTTTTTCAAAGAGGGTTCTTTGAAAACTTTTTTTTTACTGTGACCCTGAGAAGATCATCGAAGTTCTGCCCTTCCATACATGAATAAACATTGTTTGAAAATACTAATATGCCAACTGAACCCAAGATGAGTTGATTCCTCAGCTGCTATAGTATGTTTACCTTTGATTATTATTTGATTTGTACAGCTTTTGCATTTGTTAGCTATTCTGAGTCAAATTTGTGAGCCATATAATTTGATTAAATACACATAATATATACAGGGTATGGACATAAATATTATCATTGAAATGTGCTGGCCAGGAGACAATAAAAAGGTTTTATCCATGAAAGGAAGCAAAACAGAGAGCAAGGATTCAGGGGAAGAGCTGAAACATAATTATGAAGCAAATTAGTTTTATGCAATGCGCTAGAAACATAATTTAATTAAGTTAGTTTAATATTGTCTTGTATTTCTTCTAATTATAGGATTTGTGATGGTTTTAACTACAGAGCAAATAAACCTGATTGGACAAGTATTTGAATCATATATTCTGGCATATCACCAAAATGACATCTTGCAGATTTTAAGGGAAAAAGATGATGACGCCCATTACCCAGTTATTGTTGATGCATTGACACTTTTTGAAACCAACATGGAAATTGGTGAATATTTTAATGCTTTCCCTAATGAAGTGCTTCCTATTTTTGATAATGCATTGCGTAGAGCAGCTGCGACGGTATGTCAGTCAGCTTCCCAAGCTCAGGAATTCATCATTAAGCAGAATCTCCATGCCAGAGTATCAGGTAAATTGCATTTCTTGTGATTCATACAAATCTTGGTTAGCTTTGTAAAAAGTCTGTATTCTGTAGCAAGTGTAAATATACTTTTATAGCAAGGCTGTGCTTTTCATTAAGATAGCCTTACTGCGCCTGCCAAACTTGAACAATAACTTTCATAATTTCCAATTAATATTGGTAGCTGAGGAAAATTGGAACGATTTTTAGCTGGAAAAGGCTGACTTACAGAATTCAAATCCAGGAGCAAAACTGCTGACCAGACTATTGAGAATAGGGATCAAGATGCTTTCTCAAGAGGTTTGGGATGGTTTATGGAAATTCTATGCTGATGCACACACACTCTGTCTTCCTTTTCTTCTTTCAGTGGTAATTTTCAATATACCTCCCCAGTTCCAAGGCTTTTTATTTATATATATCTTTATTTATATCTATAGTACCATTGATGGCATGCTCTTTTTCCAGTTTCAGTTCAGTGATTTAATTTCTTTCTTTCACAACAGTCAACACTTTCCTAGTCAGCCTTCATATCTCTTATAATTTGTTAAACAAATTGGATGGACGGACAGATAGACAGACAGACAAATAGATATAAAAATATATCCACTCTGATTATATTTTATTTCTAGATTCCAAATGCTTGTTTGATGCTTTTTTTTTACAAGAGAGGCTGGTAGTTCTTTGAAATATTATATCTCTTTTTGTCTTGACATGATTAACCTGTGTTTTAAAATAGGTCACAAGCTTAAGCCAATTAAGAGGGGAAAGGACGTTACAAGGAAAATAAGGGAAAACAAAACTTCCTTGTTAATTTTATAATCTATAAAATTAATATAAGAGTATAATCTGAATATAGAAATAAAAGATAGCCTCAAAAAGTAGCAGCAGTTCTGATGGAAGATTTTTTTTAAAAAAAAATTCTGTTTTAAGAAGTAATTTCAGATGAATTAACCCACTAAAAATTATATATTGTGTCTATTGTTTTTATATGATAGCAAGTTCCTTTCTGATGCTGAGTCTCTTTAATGTTCGCTGTTGAAGTTTTGGGTAGGAAAACTAAAATATTGTTAGGTGGTGTTTCTATAATTTTTGACAAATATATCCTTAAATAAGAGATGCATAAAAAACGATCAGCAAACTTCTTCAACATCTGATTAGAGATTGAGTTTACAGATTATACAAATCCATTATTCTGTTCATTTGGTTTTAGCTCAGCATGCTCTGTGTAGCCAGCCTCTTTAGTTTTAAATGATTGTTTAAGCCTTAGCATGTTAGCCAAAGAAAGTACTTGGTCCCCTGTATTTGACCATCCACACTTAAATGAAAAGTGTGACCCAAGTTGCTAAATCAAATTTAAGAGTTAGTGGAAACTGCCAATGAAATAATCTCTTTGTTGTTTGTTTGTTGTTTCACCAGGTTTACCTGTGTGCCCAGAACTAACGAGAGAACACATCCCGAAGACTAGAGACGTAGGGCATTTCTTGTCAGTCACCGGTACTGTTATTCGGACCAGCCTAGTGAAAGTCCTGGAATTTGAGCGGGATTACATGTGCAACAAATGCAAGCACATCTTTGTGGTCAAGGCTGACTTTGAACAATATTATGCCTTCTGCCGCCCATCAACCTGCCCTGGGAAAGAAGGTTGCACCTCCTCAAAGTTCACTTGTCTCTCTGGAACATCCTGTGCTCCCAGTAGATGCAAAGACTATCAAGAGTTAAAGATTCAAGAGCAGGTTGTAAAAAAAATATGTTCACACAGAATTGGTTGGCTATACATTTCTTGAGGGATTTACTGGGTAAATGGTAGAAGCCATGTAAGATCCTTTCTCCATGTTACTATTGCCTTTTCCATTATGTGAAACATGTTTCATAGGGAATTTAGCCGATGGAAGTATAGAGTCAAATCTAAGGGCTCTTTTTGTTCCCCTTCTGCTATATCCTTGTATCCCATAAATATACTTTGGAGGACCCAAAGCTTTTAAAGCAGATTTGTGGGACTATAGAGTGAAAGGATTCCATTCTGGTTATTCTCTCAGAGGGCAAGCATGCTTCTAACTGGAGTGTAAATGCAAGGGAATCTGCTTCTGAATCAATCATTCAATTTTTATTACAGTCACAGACCAACATTGGAATTTGCTTCTGAAGAAACTTCTATAAGATAGACTCTAATAGAAATTTAGATCAAATGAAAGCAGATTTCTAAACAGTTGCTCGTCTGAATACCCACACGCTGATCACTATTTATTTCTAGTTGATCATACCTTCTGTATTGGACTTGTAGCCAATACAGTTGGCCACTGGTTTTCATCTGGTAACTTACATAAATTTAATTGTATTTGCTAACCTTACAATAAAATAAATACATTTTATGTTGTCCAGGTTCAAAGGCTTTCTGTTGGGAATATTCCCCGTTCTATGATGGTGGTCCTTGAAGATGATTTAGTTGATGGTTGCAAATCTGGTGAGTTCTGTGACAGATTCTTTGGGAAAATAACTTCATTTTTAGGCATTCATACTTAAAGAAGAATTCAAATTAACATTTTAAATGCACTCTTGTCTACTAGTAATGTACATGTCTTGTTGTTACAATTTTATTGATTGTATAACATGAAATGCCATTGTCTTAGGTCAAAACTTCAAATCATATGATGATTGGTGTTCAAACTTTCCAAGTCTCAAAAAAACTATTCTTCAATAACGGAGGCATTGCAATACATGCTTTTCTATGCTAACATCTTTCCACAGAATTTGGGTCGATGTGTTCAAAATATTGTTCCCAGTTAACAGTCTTTATTTTCTACTGTATGTTTTCATATAGATTTAAAAGAAAATTTTAATTGCATGCAAATGTTGGGTGGGTGGGGGGAAATGGATTGTAGATTCTTCTATGTGCTTACTTTCTTGTTAATATTTTTTTGCAATTAATTTTTTAAAGAGTCCAATAGCCAGAGCTCTCTGGATTTACAATAAGCACACACACACACACACACACACAAAGAGAGAAAATACAATTTGTGTTAAAACATATCCAATAAAATAAAATACAAAAGACATTACACAACTTAAGCAAGCTGGTCATCACCAAATATAATTAAAAGCCTGATGGTAGCATGCTAACATAGGGATCAGTTGAGACTCCCTGGGAAGTGTTGCATAAATAGTGCTACCACAGAAAAGGCTGTCCGCCTTGTTAACATCCACTTCACCTCCTTTGGTGTGGAGATACTCCTCAGAAGATAGTAAGGTCTGGGTAGGTACATGCAAGAGAAGGCACTCCTTCAGTTCATCCAAAACAGGTTTCAAAGTAACTGCTTTGTAATTTCCTTCGATTCCTTCTCTATCTCCTTTTAAAGATTTGAGTTATATTGGTCTTTTTTCTAACCCTTGTGGAAGGATTCCTGTCTTTTGTGAGAAATAGCATATATGATGAGCAGTTTAGCACTTTTACTCAAAAAGTTTTTGAATTCCTTTAGAATCCTGGAATGGACATTGTCTAGAAAACTATAGCCAGTTAGAGTAAATAATAATGTGCTAAATTAACACAGGGCTTAGCATGACACATGAGATCATTATGTTCCCAAATGCCAATAATTACGTGAGTTGATGTTACTTAAGACAACGGCATTTCACACTGTAACATCAGTATAATTATAATAATAGCAATGAAGCAACGTAACGTACATTACAAACAGGCAAAGCTTCTATACTAATGTGTGCCGAATTTTTATGACAGTTCTTGATGTTTGTTTGTTTGTTTTTATCTCCTTTAGGTGATGACATTACAGTTTATGGAGTAGTGATGCAAAGATGGAAGCCTTTTCACCAGGATTCCCGCTGTGATGTAGAGATTGTTTTGAAGGCCAATTATATTCAAGTCAACAATGAGCAAATTACAGGCATCACAATTGATGAGGACGTTCGCAAAGAATTTAAAGATTTTTGGGAAAGACACAGGAATGACCCTTTAGCAGGTTTGGAAAAAAAAAATAGTACTGACGGCTTGCTTTTGAAATGCACCAATTTTATCCTTTATAATCAAATTGTATTCCATTCGCTCTAAAATCTGATGGGGAGCTTCATAGATAATAATTACATTAATTAATGAGATGCTAGCTTGAGCACAGATAGAATGCAAATAGCCTTGTGTATTGCTTTTTCATAGTTTTGATCAAAAAAACAGAAGACCAATGCTGGCTTTTGTGTATATGATCAATACATTTTTATATATTATTTCTCCCACTCAGAATTCTATGTATCTTCCTAAATTGCATGTAGAGTTGTTGTAGAAGTTCCAGTTCATTTCACTGGAGACACCTATTCTATTATGTGCCTTTTTCCAATTAAATGAAGAAAAGAAGCTTTTGTTGATGTAAGAATTCGGCACCTGGAGTAGAACTCTTAAGGACCAATAATAATCTCTGGAATCTTTCTTAGAATCTTTGATTCTACCTTTTTAGAATATTAAAGCTTTACCCAATGTGTTATCTGCCAGATGTTTTCAACTACTTTTCATTATTATTAAATTTTTATGCTGCCCACCATGCTGGAATCCAGTTCATTAGACCAAGTTAAGGTAAAATGTGATTAGGAATTATAGGAGTTGTCATTCTAAACATCTGGAAATAATGATTTAATAAATCAATGAATAAATTTAATCTAAAGAAAAAAGACTTTCATCCTGTTATCTCTGTCAAATTATCTAATAAAAAGCATTGGATCTAGCAGTTTATTTTTACTATAACTGAATCAAAATGAAATTTGAGAAAACATCAATGATTTCTAAACTATATAAATGCTAAAATGAATTAGGCATGGTTAGTACTTGGATGGGACACCTCAGATTACAGTATTATCTAGATTGAAAAACTGAAAAAATGGTGTAGAAGGAAACAGTGGCAATGTTGCCTTGAAAATTATATACATGTTCAAAAAATCAGCAAGATCTCTGGAAATCAAGTCAAAAGAGACTTTACTGATCATTTTTCAGTTTAAACCAAGGACAGCATAATAAATAGAGCAATAGGTGGAATTGTATGTATGTCAGAGAAAGAGAGAGATCAAAGTATATTGATCTATTACTCTTTTCATATTTTGCAGGGAGGAATGAAATTTTAGCAAGCTTGTGTCCTCAGATTTTTGGATTATATCTTGTGAAATTGGCTGTAGCAATGGTGCTCGCGGGAGGGGTACAGAGAACAGATAATACCGGCACTCGGGTTAGAGGTTGGTATACAATATTCTCTTCCTTATTCTCACACTGTAATTGAATTCTTTTCTTTCTCTCTCTACTTGTTAGACATTGGCCTGAAAAATATTTTTAAAATTTAGATTAGACTAGTTTTCTTCGTTGTGTACATTCTTGGGGAACTAAACAGGTTAAGGAATCTATTTCATGTTTTTACAAGGCGTAGAAAGGACAAGTCAACATAACGTTTACAGGAAGAATCTAGGTTAAAAAGATGGAATATACATATCGTTTATAATTTCTAGAACTAAAATATGCTTTATTATAAAATGAATATATATACAAAATACATGTTGCCTTCCTTTTTTTGCCCTAACAGAATTTGCATCTCTTATTTAATATTGCACCTTACTTTACCCAAAGCAAATTTTTGCATTTGAAATCAATAGCCATAAATATCATATTGTTGAAAAATAGTTATTGTTATGACTATGTCTATGTTTAATGTGAACAATATTTTAGGCATAGTTAATGTCATAGTCTGAATTTCATTTATAATGAAATCCAAAATATCTTTAGCTCTTAAAAAAATAAAACTCCCCTTTGTGATGTCTTAATACATAGGTTACTTCCCTTAAATTGACAAAAGAATGATGTCCTTGTGGTATACATCTTTAAAAAATGCAAGAGGTTAGAAAGGTCTGAAACATAGAAAGTGCTCAAAAGGGATTCTTCTGGACATAATACTTAAGATACATAAGATACCATATTTTTCGGAGTATAAAATGCTCTGGACTATAAGATGCACCTACCTTTTTTTGGGAGGAAAACAAGAAAAAAAAATCTGCCTCTGCCTCCCAGCAATTTTCCTCCTTGCAGCAAACAGCCTGCTTTAGTTTCATTTTCATTTTCAGCACAGCCTGATTAGCACAAGAGGGAAAAAAAATCTGCCTCCCAGCAATTTGCCTTCTTGCAGCAAACAGCGGAGGCCCACGCAGCAATAGGCAATGGCAATCCCTGCAGCCTGAAACAGCTGATGGTCGGGAGGCCAATCCAACCAACAATCAACTGCTTGTGCTAATCAGGCTGTGTTGAAGCTGAAATGGGCTGTTTGCTGTTTTCTGCAAGGAGGTAAATTGCTGAGAGGCAGAGGCCAAAGGGTGGGGGCCGGTAGGTGGGTGGAGCTACATTTGGTGTATAAGACGCGCCTAAATTTTCACCCTCTTAGGGAGGAAAAAGTGTGTCTTATACTCTGAAAAATACGGTAACTGTACCTGAAGTTCACCCATTTATAGTCTCCCTATTAGCTTCTTATTGTGGTCAGTTCCTTCTTAATTGACAGAATTTTAAAAAAGCAGGACTTTGTGCATAAGAATATCTGTTAATCTTCATTTGAATTTCTATTTAATCTCCTATTTGCTGGAGCCCAACCCTCATTTCATCCGGGTTGAATCCTAAGCCACTTCATATTAGCTGATTTCTTCTGGGGTGGGAGTTGTCATAGCGTCTTCCAGCCTTATGCAGATATCACAAATTGGTAGAGCTGCTGAAATTGTTGCATACAAATTGTGGACTGTAATTTATCCTCCCAAAACAAAGATACCCTTAATTGGTATCATCTTGATGGGTCTTAAAGAAAAGAGGAAATGCAGATAGTCCTTGACTTACAACAGTTTGTTTAGTAACTGTTCAAAGTTACAACAGCACTGAAAAAAGTGACTTATGACCGTTTCACACTCATGACCCTTGTAGCGTCCCCATGGTTATGTAATCAAAATTCAAACACTTGGCAACTGGCTCATATTTATGACTAACATCCCAGGATCACGTGATCCCCTTTTGCAACCTTCTGACAAGCAAAAGTCCATGGGGAAATCCAGATTCACTTATCAACTGTGTGTTACTAAGTTAACAACTTCAGTGATTCACTTAACAACCGTGGCAAGAAAGGTGGTAAAGTGAGGCAAAACTCACTGAGCAACTTCTTCGATTAGGAACAGAAATTTTGGGCTCGATGGTCGTAAGCCGAGGAGTATCTGTATGAGATGAGATTACAATAGAAGTTAGAATAGAAACAGCAGAAAAAGGAACTGGAATTCAAAATGGTTTATTAGGTCAGCATATTTTTATCTTTTTTAACACACAGTTGTTAACAGTGACAGTGAGTCCACACCGCTGAAGTCTTTGAAGCAGGAAGTGACTAACACATTACTCAATGGAGCGGCCATCTTTTTCCCCCATAGACATATCAGGCGGGAGCAGCTCTTTGCAATGCTGGTATGTTGTGTGGATCAGTGAAATGTAGCTTTTGTTGTATCTGTTACATAAAACTACTTTTTAAGATTAGATTCTTTAGATACATGCATCTTCTGTCCAATCTACCTCAGCCTTCCTACCAGCAACACATTTTTATTGGTTGTAATTTTTATTAACTCTATTTTATCTTGTACATGTTCATTGTAAATAACACTATCTAGTTAAGTAGATTCTGTCACTGCCATTTTGCATCTACCCGACAATCCTCTGAGGCTTATTTTTTCTGTTGCCAAAAGTGTATGTTTATGAGATTTATTTTTAAAAGAGCCTTTTCTATTCTACAGAATAATATTACAGAGCAGAAACACAAGCCATCTGTGCAACTTACTTTCAAGTCACTTTGTGCTTATTTTAGGTAAGCAAGCTAATGTTTGCATTTCTTGACTGAATTATCTCATTGGCATTTTTTTTAACATTTTCAAATTGGCATTTTGTGGTATGAACCTGCACATATGAGAATGAGATTGCTGGTTCAGGAAACAAACAAAACAAAAAAGAGGTTCATATAGGAACTTCATATGAATTACGGTATTTAAAAAGATAAACTGTGGCCATAAGGATTGAAAAAAAGTGACACTATTTTAGAACCTGCAGCCATTCATATGTTTGTTTTATTTTTTGTTCGTTTCTATCCCACCTTTATTATTTTTACAAATAACTCAAGGTGGCAAACATACTCAGCACACCTTCCTACTCCTATTGTCCCCACAACAACAAACCTATGAGGTAGGTTGGGTTGAGAGAGAATGACTAGCCCAAGGTCACTCAGCTGGCTTTCATGGCTAAGGCGAGACTTGAACTCACATTCTCTTATTTTCTAGCCTAGTGTGATAACCACTAGACCAAATTGGCTGAATGATAGGTCCTAGCACCCATTTTTATTGCTCATACTGGCTGTGATGGCTGACGTTGAATTCTGCATTATCTGGAGCAGTTTTTCTCAACCGTGGCAATTTCCAGGTGTGTGCACTTCAACCCCAGAATTCCACAGCCAGCATGACCATTGATAAGAATTCTTGCCATTGAAATACATATGCCTGGAAGTGACCATGGTTGGGAAACACTGATCTAAAGATTAACCAGTTGCCAATTCCAATTGTTCGAAAATGGATGTTCTAGAGCAGGGGTGTCAAACTAAAGGCCTGGAGGCTGGATCCATCCTGCAGGGTACTTAGATCTGGTCCATGGGGCCGCCCTGGAAACAATGAAGGACCGGCTCACGATGCTTCTGCCAACAAAAACAGGCTCCAGAGCTCTGTTTTCGGCTGCCACAGCATGCGGCCCTCTCAAGCTCTGTTTTCACTGGCAGAGGGTTGCAGGAGGCTGTGGCAGCCAAAAATGGAGCTTGGGAGCCTGTTTTCTCTGGCAGAGTGCTCGGGCCCCCACAGGCAT
>JANHZT010009750.1:9509-20706 GCA_032468215.1 Stegonotus admiraltiensis | reverse complement strand
GGGGGGGGGGGGGGGGGGGGCCCCAGGGCTACATTCGGTGTATAAGATGCACCAAAATTTTCACCCTTTTTTAGGGGGGGAAAGTGTGTCTTATACTCTGAAAAATACAGTAGTTTGAACTTTAAATATACTATTCCATAGGTCAAGGTCCCATTTATTTGAAAACTTTTAGAGTATTTAGCTGTTAAAGGTAAGACTATACAATTTTATCACTACTTTAAAGTTAATGATATATTCAAATAATATTCAAACAGAGAAAATATTAATCAGTTTCATCTGTATTCAAAGGAGCAGCTTTTTTTATCGCTAACTAGAGCATTTGTTTAAATTGTTTATGATAAACTTTCAACCAGTTTTTATTTTATTTTTTTCTTTTGATATTGAATGCCTGAATTAATGCTTCAAAGAAGGTGCATTATCTGCCTCTTGATTGTGGGCATGATCCTCAAAGGGTTTTGTTTATATGCCTATAAACATATAAATTTAAATTTAAAAACTTATCTTTGTAATAATGGCATCATTTCTGTGTTGGTGTAGAATATCCAGAAAGGCTTTTTGGAAATTAAGGTAATCTATTCTGTTCTGAATAAGAGTTGTTTTTGTCAACTCTTGTTTGTTTTTGTACCTTGCCATTTAGAATTGATTGTCAGCAAATGTTTTGGCAAAATATCAAAAGGATGGACAATTCTGTCATTTTAATCACAGTTTTACATTTACCTTTTCCCATTTTACGATTAAATTAAAAATGCATGTATTACTGATCAGTAAGGTCATGCAGTAATCTGAGTATGAAGAAGAAAATGTGATTCATTTAAATAAACTTCCATCCTTTCCCTATGAATTATAGACTACATATGAAATTATATTTCTGCTTTTTATATTTCTTCAATACAATTTTCATCTAAAATTTGGTCTGTAGAAAACTTGGGCATCTTTACTCTACCTCCAGGTGAATCACATCTTTTATTGGTTGGAGACCCCGGTACTGGTAAATCTCAATTTCTGAAATATGCAGCAAAGATTACTCCACGATCTGTACTTACAGCAGGAATTGGATCTACAAGTGCAGGTAAATAACGCTGTACGGATATCAATTTTTAGAAAATGGGTAAGAGCCTCAGTGGCGCAGTGGTTAGAATGAAGTACTGCAGGTTACTTCTGCTGACTGCCGACTGCCTTCAGTTTGGCAGTTTGAGTCTCACCAGGCTCAAGGTTGACTCAGCCTTCCATCCTTCCAAGGTCAGTAAAATGAGGAGCCAGATTGTTGGGGACAATATGCTGACTGTAAACAACTTAGAGAGGGCTATAAAAGCACTATGAAGCAGTATATAAGTCTAAGAGCTATTGCTAAGAGCCAGATTTCCCAAGTTCTCCATTAATATCTAGACTCTGCTGAAAATTGTACACAGACTAATACAGGCAATCTGCTTTTCTCACCGTTGACAACCACAGTTGTCCCTGATCACATATCTTCCTGCTGTGGTTCATGCTCCCACCGGTGGTTCACAAGTCCCCTCTTTTTTACCATCACCCAGATGTTGCTAAATCTCCAAAA
Source organism: Stegonotus admiraltiensis (assembly GCA_032468215.1). NCBI lineage: Eukaryota > Metazoa > Chordata > Lepidosauria > Squamata > Colubridae > Stegonotus > Stegonotus admiraltiensis. Next base: position 19,151 of record JANHZT010009750.1, on the reverse strand, counting down.
CCCTTGCCTAGCTTCCTCCACATTCAGCAAGCCCAGATATTCCTGTGATCTAATATGTCAACTCTTGTTCCACGGTTGGCTGCAAATGCTATAATAGAGAAAGAGACCGGTGCTGATGGCAGGCAAAAGTGCAGCTCTAGGCAGTTTTTTCCCCCATGCAGAAGAAAACTGTTCCTATTTCAGTGATTTATGTTTGGGAAGGCAGATGACAGACAAAGGATGCTCCTTGAATTATATTTGAATTGTAATGCATGGCAGATGTACCCAGTCCAATAATGCATCTTCAAGTTAGCTTGTAATTAAGGAGTGATTCTGTGCTAATCAGTATAGCAGTGTTTGGTAGTTCAGGAAGACAACTTTCATTTCTAAGCAAGAGAGAGCAACCCATGTATTCTAGCCTCTTTTTCGCAGTGCCTGTAATTTTCCAGTTCAGCAACCCTGAGTTAACAATGACACAGTTTTTCTCTGATAAATGTATTCACGTCTTAACATATTTTAAAAACCCAAATACAAAAACGATGGGAGAAACATATCAAAGTATCATCACCCTGCCTCTGCCGCCCTCAGAGGCAGAATAATGGGTAGATATATCCAAGGCCAAGTTCTCCAAAAGTAAAGTGGGGAAAAATTCAGGCAGCAGAAATTAAGAGACACTGGAAATGCACTGCTGCTCAGAAAGAATTAGACTATGCGCTGACCAGATTCATTATAAACCAATAGTTTTACTTTGGAGGTGGTAGTCTTCCCAATGGATTTTATAAGCATCATTAAATAATCTGTCAGAGTTTCAGAAACTACATGTGTATAGCAGAGCTTCTTTTCCACTGACTGCTCCTAGGAATTCCCACTAAAAAAACTGAGAGTTGAAGTTCACCCAAGTTGAGGATATTTGGATTGGGGAAGGACAATCATAGTGATAATGAGGATAAATGGTAGAATTTTTCTTGTGAAAGTTAGTCTTACTTTGGGAATTTCTAATAGCTGACATGTGAACAGAAGAAACTGCCAAGCTCCACTGTTTTCTCCATTTTCCTCTAGAGGAATGGATTTGGTCTTCATATAGTCAAAACAAAGAATGAAGGTGTAGTGAAGTCCAATGCAAAAATTGTTGGTTGCCTAGCAGACAAGGGTCTTTGTACCCAAATCATAACCTTAAGAGATATGGACAGATGCATCAAAAGTCAGGTGTGTAGTTGCTAAGGCCCACTTACATTAAAAGTGATTCTCCCTTGGTAAGGGAAAATCCTGATACCTGAAGAGGAGGTGAAGGAGGCTCAGGAAGGGACAATATAATTTAGGATATGTTCCAAATGATAAATTGTTGAAATTGTCTGAATTGTTAATGTGTTGGAAATGGATTATGCAAAATCCTATGTGACCTCTAAAGCTCACTAACAGACCTCTTAGTTAGTAGATAGTTATTTAAAAGGATAGAGAACTGACTAAACTCATGAGGCTATCTAGGAATACAAGCTAATACAATAATCACCAAAGTCCCCTGCAGAATAATAGCATGTACAACTGATGTTAGCCTGGACCTCATTATTAGAGTTGACTAGGTCAACTGACCAATTCTTGAGCTGATTACTAAATCAGTAATTCTTGACAATCAGTTCAAAAATTGGTCAGTTGATATATTCCTTCCCTCTTCCTAAACATTTTTATTGATGTTATAGGGGATGCTAACCTTTCTAATACAGATACTACAGAAATAATATTTAGCAGCCGTTAACAATGGCAATATTTGAACAATGGCCACCAGAACTGACATTAAGGGAGAATTTCAAGGGATATATATATATATTGTAAATGGAATTATTTTATGTCAGCTTTCTATTGCAGAAGTGCACAAGTTCTTAGATCAAGAGCCATAACTGAGTCTTAGGAAAAATGTTCAGATCTACATATGGATAAGAAGAAATTAATATTTGTACTCAAAATGCTCATTCACATTCATACTATTTTCACATCTTTGAAATTCCTACTTAAATCATTAGTAGAGTAAGTTACATGGAAAATAATGAGTTGTATGGTAGACCCAATGGTACTTACTAAATCCTGAGCTTCAGATACAACAATTCGTATCAAATGTAGCCATTTTGAATCTTTCCTTTGCCCTTGTCACCTCTAAGAGTATTCACCTAGAAAATTTATCACATGCATTGCAACCTTTTTTGGAATATTAGATAACAATAAAAAGCTACAAAGGACAGAAAGTGAGCCCCAGACCAGAAATCTGGCCATCTCCAGACTCCTGTCAGTCCTTGTATAGAGATTCCACGCAAGGCAGAATTTCAGGCCATAGTATTTATAGCACTTTCTTTTATCTGAGGGGAAGAGAACTTTTCAAGGAATAGGAGTGTTCTAAGATTAGCCAAGAGGGGCAGCTTGGTGTAGTGGTTAAGGCACCAGGCTGGAAACTGGAAGTCCGGGTGTTCTAATCCAACATGGCCTTGGGCCAGCCACTTTCAACCCTGAGGACTTAAGGCAATGGTAAACCATTTTTGAAGCCTTACTGAAAAATCTGTAGTGGCGTGTCCAGGCAGTTGCCAGGATTTAAAAGGCAGGCGTGCACACACACACACATGCTCACAGCCAGACATGGACAATTTTGGTGTACCCCATATTACTAACCAATAGTTTCAACCAACTAATGTAATAATATACTGATATAGATTTACAAACATATACTCTTAAATGTGAATGGCATCATCTAGAGGATTCACACTGATCATGTTCACACCTTTGCTCTTTGCAAGCCCTACATTCTACCAACTGTTAAGTAAATCTTTCATCCAAGAGCCAACAACAAGGCTGGCTGACATTTGTAGTCATAGTAAATTTCTAATGCACTACGTTTAACTGCTTAGAATGAGAGAAGAGGCCAAAAGTTATAACTTAAAGAACAGCATCCTTGTGGATAATTGTACTGCACTTATAAAGATTTGGGGCTTGTGTTAAACCATAAATTCCTGCAACAGTATTTGCCACCTCAGTAGGGAAAAAAGTCTGGAGTACCTTGGCCAGCTAATGGTATTAAAATCCTCTATTTCTGGTTTGATGTACTATGCAATCCCAGTAGCAGGTGTGCCTTTTCCAACATTGCTTGAGAGCTTAAAGCTTGACAAGCTTGACGTTTTACTAGTTGGTCACATTCTTTTCTTTCATTTGCAGTAGCCATCATAATCTGACAAGCATGCAATGGCACCTGCCCAGCCAATGCCCCTTTGGCAGCCTGCATATAACACTGTTGTCACTGATAAGAGTGATATTAAGTTGCATTAGACTGATCTCATGAATCTTAAAATTAACATCTGCAGTTTGCAGGTAGCTGCCACCTTTTGTTTGGGCCAGCTCTGCCCACTATGCACACAATTCACACTCAAAGCTTCTAAAGCATAAAAGACCATTGCATTCAAGCTAAGCTTACATAGGCTTCACTAAAGCCCATCTATAATTTACAACTAAAAACATGTAAACGTCTATCATCCCTGCCTATGCCAAGTTTGCATATTTTTATACATATGGGTAATAAGCTCTAACATTAGATTTAAAAAAAAACCTCAGAAAGTTACTCAAAAATAGTTTTATTTATACATCCACTCAAATACTTTTCCTTATAAACTTTCTACAGGGTATGTGTTCTTTAAGCAAGTTTCACATTTGTTTAATATGTAATTCCAAAGAAAATGTTTCCGTGATGGTTGTGTACTCTGTACTTTGTGTGTTTAGAGCTCAACATATAACATAGTGCAGAAGGTCACATGCAGTCCATATGAGATTCCAACATGACATTTAGAGAGTTTTCAGATGTTGGCCACCCTTTTGAGGCTGAAGGCAGGGGATCTGTAGAAAGGAGTGACTGAAGGTTTGGGTTACTGCTCTCGGCATCTGTCAGTTTTTCAGTGTTGTCCTCCCAATTAATATGGAATCTTGTGACTCTGGGATTAGATGCCAAAATATTCCTCTGGAGCTAGAAAACAGAGATGAATGTTTTAGAAGATGTAGACTTTCTTTTGTATTTTAGATGATGTGCACAACATAAACCAGAAAAGAGAAAGGTTGATAAAGATACTATAGCTGTTTAAACATCAAAAGGCAGACTATTCAAAACAGGCTTATTCCTATATGTTCTGCTCTTCGATAAAATAACAATCAATAGGTGCGAATGTGGGCAGCAGAGAAACAACCCCCTTTAAAGATAATGTCAACTGCACCCCCCCTTGTGTCCCTTATGTTTTCACTGAAGGTTAAATTTGTGATTCAGATCTCAAAAAAAGACAGGTTAACATTTTTTTTCACAATAGGAATTCTCGTTCCCTTTATCAGTTCAATTAATGATGAAAGAACTTTATGGACACAATGGATAGTTAAGTGAGGCTGTTACATAATCCCCATTTGCGGGAACTCTTGCAAGTTTCCCCCATTGACATTGCTTGTAGGAAGCTGGCAAAGAAGGCCACTAAAGGCGATCGTGAGACCTTGGAATCACAAAACCTTGAAGTCATTGCAATGACCAGAACTTCAAGGATTGGTCATAAGTACCATCTGTTCGATGCGACTGTAAGTTCAAACAACTGCTGAACTAGAGGTCGCTAAGGGAGGACTGCCTGTAGATATTACATTGTATAATACCAAATAGTACATCCAATACACTCCTCTTCAATAAAGGTAACATAAATAGAGTTGGGACATTTTTGTTTTGCAAAGTGAAATACTAAATTAACAGCAGTCTAGGTAAAAAGAGGAATTTTTTGTGAACTGCTTGCTGTGAAGAAACAAAAAAATCCTCCCAAACTGAAGCCCCTTTAAGCCTACCCTGAAATGATATGGCCAGGCTTGGAACATGGTCCATTATCACGCATTCTGCTATAAATTGCTAATAAGCATCACCTGTCACTAGGCTAAGGGCATATTTACTCTACAAAGGAACATATGCATATTTACATGCATTCCTAGGCTTACAAGTTTGTTTATGTTGTAGGGCCATGATGGCAAACCTATGGCAGGCATGCCAAAGGTGGCACACAGACCCCTCTCTGTGGGCAAGAGCACAAATCCAGCTGCTCTTCTGGTTTCCAGCGCTCTGGCATGTGCAAAGACCAGCTGGCTGGCACACATGCATGCACCAGAAACCCAAAGACCAGGTGGCTTTGACCATTCCGTTTGGGCACTCGATGCTGAAAAGTTTCGCCATCAGTGTTCTAGGGCTTGATGTCTAGTTCACATTTAACTTTAACCATCATAACTTTGAGACATTGTTAAACTCTAAGGTCATTAAGTTGAGGTCTCCCTATACACTAAAGATGAAGTAATGAGATTTCGCTGAGCATATATGCTCAAGTTTGTAATTTATGAATAGAATTAAGTTTCAAACTACATTTGCCACAAATCCATCCTTGTTGGTTTAGAGTACAAGTGCATACAGCAAAAAAAAAAATGCTTTCTTCCACACACAGAACAAATACAGTGGCCCACATAGGTCTGCTTGCAGGAAACCCGAAGGTTGATTTGGGTTTCCCCTAAAACAAATCTGGAAGAGTTTTAAAGAGCAGGTAAGACAAGGCTGGTGCCCTTTGCCCTCTCTTCACCTCCTAGCTGTGCAACAGCTTCGTTCCCTTTCCCTTTCAACTACTCTGCATCAATGCACTTTATCTGTTATGGGCGCTTGAACTTTAAACCAACAAGGATGGATTTGTGGCAAATAGCAATAGCACTTAGATTTACATACCACTTCACAGTGCTTTTACAGCCCCCTCTAAGTGGTTTACAGAGTCAGCATACTGCCCCCAATAATCTGGGTCCACATTTTACTGACCTCGGAAGGGTGGAAGGCTGAGTCAGCCTTGAGCCTGGTGAGATTCAATATGCTACAACCCTAACCCTCAGCCCATCCTGGAGAAGGAATGACCCCAGAGGTACAAAATGCAACATTATCACTAATAGATGACTAAAAGCTGCTTAATTTTTACCTGTTAACTGTTGCTTACTTTTAAGTAATTTTGATTAACCAATTCTATTTTAGTTTAGTGTAGTTTTAAAAACGGTGATTTGGATGGATTTACACAGTGTATAATATCCTACCTTAGAAAAATCCGGCTTTACTGGAGGGTTTTCCCTCAATTCTGTTTCAGTATATTCATTGTTTACATAATACCCAACTCTGATAAATTCTTGACCTCTGTAAGTGCAGGTGATTAAGACAACCGTTACACCTACAGCATCTGCATCAGGAATAAGTCCTGGATTAGGAGCATCTGCCTATAGTAAAAAATAAAAGGGAACAGGATTAATTAAATTATATAATTTAGATTTCAAACACTATCATCATTTCATTTCCTGGGGCCAAGTTAATTTTAGAAGACTTAAGTGTATTACTAGCCTTCTTTTACCTTAAAATTTTTTGAATACCACCAAGTAAGTATACATATACGTCACTAACTAGACCGTTTAATTTTAGAAGTTACCTACCTTAATCCCTTATCTCAAAAGGCAACTTCTAAAGATTAGATTGACTCCTCCAACTAAACTTCATATTCATACACACACATTTGAAGTGATACATCTCAAAAATGTTTTTCAGGCTTCAGACATACAACTAAAGTATATTTATAAATAGGTTCCATAACAACATATATCATAATATGGTTTACAGCGTTAGTTTTAAAATTATAAAGTTTAAAGTCTAGCTAATATAAACTGACGAATGCCATGAAAATTTTAAAAGTTCATGCCCTCTTCACTTCACACTAAGTATTTATCTTGAATGAACCTGATCGCTTTATGTTGAAGTTTAAATAAAAGTATTCCTGACTCTTCCAATACTCAAAAAAAGAGATAAATGCTATATGACATGCATTTTTAAATGGAAACTCATTCTTATTCACCTCTTTTATAAAAGTACATTTAAAAGAAGTTTCCTTTTGCTTCCAAAATATAAATTATTTCTTCAGGCGCAAATACACTGCATTTCAAATTGCCTCCAATTTTTGCTAATTGATAGAAATGTACATTCACAGAGTTTTGGACAAAATCATACAAGAAAAAAATTATTTTTATTGGCAACGCAGAGTAAAAGCAACATGAAGGATGGTGGTAGAAGCATCTTGGGATTCATTTTAAAAAATATACCAGTATGTGTACATAACTGATTTTGCAATGTGTTGGGTTTTTTTTAGTTATATATTAGGAAGATGACAAGTACTGTGATTTGTTCAACAATAGTTAAAACAAACCTAACCACTACAAGATAAAATTAGATGCTCATACTACCTTTGCTAACTGTGCTCCCCATCTCTGGTTCTAGACAACTTCCAATAATACTGAGAAACTACCAGTAAAAAATAAGAGCCAATCAAAAATTTAATCCAAAGTGGAATCAACTAACTCAGGGACTTAATTCCTTAAATAATTATTGCACTTACTCTTTTTGAAAGTTGATTTCCAGTGGTGGAAAGCTGCAGAACTCAGAAATCTACCAAGAAGCCTTGCTTCTCTCTTCCAGCAGCAAAGTAGTTCGTATTAAGAGCAGCACCTCTTAATAGGATCTTAAGGAGTAAAATTTTCTCCTGTCTGGCACTAGCCATGGTGCTGGACAATTGTAGAAAACCTAGGTGGCCCTGATTCATTTGTGATCCACTGATATCTTAGCTACTTTTGCAGCTATCTCTTCTCCTGCCTCTGTGTTCAATAAATGAAGTGGCTTACTTAAGAGCCAGAGCAAGGTAAAACAAGTAGGAGGTTTAGCTTTGCCCACCATAGTTGTGGGGGGGAATTTTTTTTAACAACCCATTTTAATAACCCATTTTGAGAGATTTACCATTCTTCGATCTCTGGAGATCAGATAAAAGGGTTATCTTAACAGAATTGAAATATTTAACAGAACAAGAGTTGGAAGGAACCTTGGAGGTCTTCTAGTCTAACCTTCTACTCAAGCAGGAAGTTCTATACCATTTCAGACAAATGATTGTCCAATCTCTTCTTAAAAACCTTCAGTGTTCGTGCCCCCATAACTTCTGGGGACAAGTTGTTCCACTGATAAGTTTTAACTGTAAGGAAATTTCTCCCCAGATTGATTCTACTCCACTTATGGACTCTTCTGTTCCTTAGCAATTACTTTTCCTCTGGGTCACTTATGTTCACAGGCATATATATGATTTAAATTAGATGTCAGATAAAGATGGTTATCTAGCCTTGGCTTAAACTGTTTTAAATAAATGACAGCTCCAAAGTTCAGTTACATTTAACCAGTGGTGGCATTTGATCATGAAAAAATTATTTCTATTATATTTTTACCATGATATATGTGTAAACTCCGTAAACGTAAGAAATATTCCTGCTGCCTATTTACCCCCAAACAATTTAGAGGAGTAACTGACCTGTGGCATTTAAGAACTGGCTTACCTGAAATACAAACATGTGTCTTCCTGCAGGAACAGGGCCTACTAAAACTGAATCTAGAACTTGATCGTATTCCTCACTTTCTGCTGAGCCCACATAAATGATTTTCCATTCCAAATCTACATTTGAGAAAAAGACTTTTAAATAAAACATTCAAAATTAAAAGTCCCCTCCTCCCTCCAACAGTAACAAAACCCCTTCCAAACCACCATCTCTTTGAACTCTACACTTGAAAACAAAAATAAGAAACCCTATCCTTAAATTTAGCTTCGATTAAATCAAGCCCTTACAACCAAACGCTGAAGTCAGCCGCACTTACTGATGAGCTGGGTGGGGTGGGTAATTGAAAGTTTCGAGTTTCGATTTTCAATTTCAAATTACAGCACCGATTCTCCCAACACCACCATCTTCTCCGCCCACCGGGGAAGAGAGAAGGCAAGGAAGGGGGGCTTCTTTGGCCGCCGGTTAAGACCCAGTTTGCAAGGCTGGAATTGACTCGGGTGGGAGCGAAAACTGGAATTGCTCGCATTTTTAACTCCCGGACCTGCAAGGTCCGATAACCGAAGCGCTCTTCCGAAAGAGGAGCTTTACGGAAGCAAAGTAGCGCCACGGTTACTCCCGCCAGTACTTTCCACGCTTTGCAATCACGAGTCCCTTGGAGAGGACAGCAAACCGCGGTGGGGGTGGGACATCCAAGCCCACCTAAAGCTAGGCCACTGCTGGCGGAGCCCCGGTGCCCCTTTTCCCCGGCTCGGCGGTCCTGCTCGGGCGGGCACGCGACCGGGCAAAGCCCTCCTCTCGCGTACGCGCCCGACGAGCCACTCAACACCGCGGCGGCAACATGGCTGCTCCCAGCAGCCGAGCAACTTCCCTGCAACTTGCGGCTTCCCTTTCCTCGCGGGCGCTCGAGCCTGGCCCCGAGCCGCGCGCGGCTGGGGTAGGGGAAAACGCCAAGCGCCTCCGGCTCGCCTCTTCCAGGCAGCCCAGCTCAGCCCGCCCGGCGGAACCCTTCCCCACTCCCGTGGAAAGACGCTCCCGTCGCCGAGGCCTTTTTGCAAAGTTTAAGCCTGGAAGCCTGCAAGAAAGGGGCTCGGCGGGGACTCACCTTCGGAGAGGTCCTCTATGCACTCGAAGGTGATTTCGAACTGGAAAGGGTTGTAGAAAGGCGAAGGGTTGTCCAGCACCACGACGTTGTTCACCTGAACCTTTGCCAGATTGGGCGGGGAAGGGGGGGGGAGACGG
>JANHZT010009748.1:22436-34685 GCA_032468215.1 Stegonotus admiraltiensis | reverse complement strand
GGGAGGGGAGTAGCGAGAACCATTTCTTACAGAAGACACCGGGAGCCACAAAACCTGGGTAGGCATGGTTGGGGGAGGGGGGGTCATGTGACTGGGTGAAAGTGACGTTGAGTTGGCCACGTCCGCCCAGATTTTGTGGCTTCTGATGTTTTCTGTGGGAAATGGGTCCAAATGTCTCTGAGTGTTTAAGGTTGCAAACCCCTGTTCTGAACCCAGATGCTTTCCAGATTTAACCCTAAGTATTGTGGGTGGGAGATCAGAAACAGTTAACATTGAGATACATAATATTGGCTTGCTATTTTTTCACTAATGGAAAATTTAATATTGGGGCTTAGGGGTAATATTAAAGTAATAATAATACATATATTAAGATATTACAGTCTGCTAACTTTGATCTTTTACCAAAGATTGTATTATTCCAATTCTTTGAAAGTTGTGACAGTTTTAAATAGCAAATATTCCTTTAACTCACACTTGATTTCTGGTGTCTTGATAATAGTTTTTTGCCATAAAATACATGGGAGATTCTTCAAGAGGCTAAAGGGAAAAAACATCTTCATCTGTTCTGAAATCTTTTTTTCCTTAGTTCCTTCTAAAACTTTTATCTTAGTGATGTGGGGAGGACTACAGAGGATCAAAGTAAAAAAAATTATCTGGGACTAAAAATTGGAATTCTTTGTGAAGAGGTTTCCCATAACCCCTTATTGCTAAGGTAAAAAAGCACAAGGCTTGTCATCTGACATGCAGAAGTCCTACCTCCTCTTGATCTGGGTTTCTGTGGCCTAAGAAAAACCTTGGCAAAGCCTATAGCTCTGGGATTTCTTTTAATATTCCATTTAATTACTAATCTAAGTCTGCTTGTGATTATGTTTTTCAGATCAGAATTAGCTAGGTGTTGCCACAAAGTGCTATGTTCTAACCTTCTGAAAACTTTTGTTATTTCAGCAAGAATGTCCCTTTTAAAATTGTACGTGCTTCCAATGGTGATGCCTGGGTAGAATCTCATGGAAAGCTCTATTCTCCAAGTCAGATTGGTGCTTTTATTTTAATGAAGATGAAAGAGACTTCAGGTTTGTACAGCAGAATTTTTGTGATTGCTCTAAGGCTTCATTTCTAACCCAAATCACTTGCTGATGGGTAAAATATTATGTTTCTTTTATGCCATTCAAAACTCACACTTAATGTCAGGGTCCCAAGTAACACTCCAACGAAAGAAGACTCCGAGGCTGTAAAAGATGGCTTCCAGGTCTGACACTTAGATTATTTGGGGTTCTGTTACTTTGATTTGCAGCAGAAAACTGATATGATTTGTCTGAAGGACTAAATGGAGATGTATAACCTTTTTATAAAGGATATGGCATCTTTTCTGCCAATTAGTCTGCTCTATGCTTAAAGCACATTGTGATTCTAATACCTCTCAAAAGGAGAAATAAATCCAGAGGTTGCACTGGCTATCTTTGACTGATATCCTTCCTATATATTTTGCTTGGGGTAGTTTTTGAGGGCAAGCTCAACATTGCAATTATTATAAAATATTGTTGCCAGGATCCAAGAAGTCTGAAATACTGGCTATAATGGTTGCCAGCAAGATTCCAGGTCCAATTCTCAGTTTTAAACTTGTTTTTAAAGCTTTAAACACTTGGTACCATGCTTGTGAAGGGCTGCCTTTCCTCTAAACAATCCTACCATACTTTAGGGGAATTTTCTGGCACATACAAGTAAAAGACTCAGGGCTACCTTGAGAATTGGATCCTCTTCTTATTGGCTTGCATGCCTAAGACTTCTTAAATACTATTTTAACTGATTTTCTTATTAAAATAAGTTTCACAAAGTGTTCTATTGATGGTCACTAATGTGGATGTCAATATTGCCTTGTTTGCATCTTACTTTTGAAGCCTACCCTAAAAAGCTGTTATAATTACATTTAATTTTAGTCAAATGAAATATTGAGCAAATCTGTAATACTCTCCAAGTTCTATAATATAGCTACATATATTTCTACCCAGATTAAAATTTTGACTATTTTAATAGTGACCTTTCTTAAAAGTATGCTTCCTCTTCTGTAGAAAATTACCTGGGGCATCCTGCCAAAAATGCTGTCATCACAGTTCCTGCTTATTTCAATGATTCCCAGAGACAGGTATGGTTGCAGAAATTGGGGTTTCATTTCTCTTGATGGAAGGAGAGAGATCAGGAAGATGTTTATAGTTACTTCCATGTTCCCTTATCGAAATATTTTGATCAGATCTCAGAATGTACTGCAGCTTGCTTTACTTGACAGTAGATATTCATTTGTTTTTATTTATTCAATTCTTTCTATCCCACTTTTTCTTACCTAAAATTAGTAATCAAGATGTAACCAAATAGGGATAAAGTTAAAGCTCACCCATTAAGAGCTCAAAAACTGTGTAAATACTGTATTTCTTCAAAGGAAAGGTGATAAAGCTTCCCACAAAAGAGGTTAAATTGGAAAAAAATTATGTTTCTAATGCTCTATTTGTAGCAAATCAAACTCAATTTTCCCGGTTTAGAAATACTGTATATTAAGTTGGTGGAAACCTAGTCTTCAGGCAAATGTAGGAACACAGTTCAGATTGCAACTTGCATCTACAGCAATTCAACTTCATCTCTTAAAAACCTACTTTGCATCAGAAGTTTTTATCTAAAATAAACCATAACCATAAATAATCTGTAATTCTCCTTCCTCTTGCAAATCCTGGTATAGTTTTATAATCTGTTCTGGATAATTTTCTAGAATAGGTTGAGAACGCATGGGCCGTGGATGGAAGGTGACTGAACAAAAGGTTCCTTTGCACAAGCAAGCATAATTTGGATTCACCTCTTTGTGTTGAATTTTCCCTTGGTTGAACAAGCAATACCTAATAGATTGCTGTTTTCTTCAAAGGCCACTAAAGATGCTGGACAGATTGCTGGATTGAATGTTTTGAGAGTAATTAATGAGCCAACAGCTGCAGCCCTAGCTTATGGATTAGATAAGGTTGAAGACAAAGTGTAAGTATATAATAGTCCCATGCTTTCTGCAGTATTACTTCTGGGAATGTGTGCTTTGTTGGTTTATGTTACCTACTGGAGCAGCAGATGTGCTTTAGCTGCCAGCTTCAGTGTATAGCTTTATATAAAGAGCACTGTTTAAGACCTATAATGAATTGGAAGGCCTTCAGGTAAATTTTCAGTTGAATTCCTCTCTACTTAACAAACCAAGTGATACACTTTTATCAGAGATAGAAAGAAGTTGAACATGTTTACAAGATAGAAAGAACATAGTTACATACCATTTCTATGCAGAACGAAGGCCATTGATGCCAAAAGAACATTACAATAAGGTGTCATAAATAGAAACTTCTAAAATCAGATTATCATATGCTGTGATAATAGATGAACTCTGAAAGATTAAATATAGCTCAATAGAACAAATCATGTTGGAAGAATTTAGTATGAACTGAATGTTATATTAATGTGTAGATTTGGTGCTAATGTGTGTCTGTCTTCTCTCCCCCCCCCTTTTTTTTTTTTTTTTAGTATTGCAGTTTATGATTTGGGTGGTGGTACATTTGATATTTCTATCTTGGAAATTCAGAAGGGAGTGTTTGAGGTCAAGTCCACAAATGGTGATACTTTCTTGGGTGGCGAAGATTTTGACCAGGCGCTGTTGCAGCATATAGTAAAAGAATTCAGAAGAGAAGTAAGCTCTTCTTATATTTTAAACTGATTTTCAGGGAACTCTTTCAAGTATAAGTCTAATTTGAAAAAGAAAACTCTGGTACTAATATTTCAGAATTTGTGTTTTACTTAACCAAAACGTCTCATTGTTTTTCATCGTGCTATTGTATTCAATTTGTACCATTGTTTACTGCTTGTATAATTCAATAGCTGTTTTGCAAAGCTTATCTCTGCCTCATAAATATTACTTCGAGGTGGCAGTATCAACGAAATAAACACATTTAATCTTAAAATAAGTTGATTTCTTTAATAGCCATTCTATTTATTTCCCAGTGACAGGATAAGTTTCACAAAGATATGCAAGAGGTTTTTCAAATGTAGGTGATTGGGAGCTCATATAGTACAGTCTTACAGTTTTCTAACCTTACTGGGAATGCTCCCTCCTTTGGGTTAGAACACTTCAGACAACATCAAAACTGCCTGTTTTGAAATTGGATTAAATATTTCAATTAAGCAGATAGTGCATTTCCTTAGTATTTCATGCAGTTCCTTTATGAAAGTACTGAAGAAGGTTATAGGGCAACTGGTACTGAAATTACTTCATAGAAATGTGTTTGCACATTCAGTAATATGGATTTCCTTCATGCTATATGCTTTGTGTCTTTCCCTAGATGTGTTCAGACTATAATGAAGTAAAGTCAAGACACATCTCACTATAATTTTTTTATCTACACTGTATATCTATATTGCAGTCTAGGCTCATAGATTTCTACCATTGTGGATGTTATCTGTATATACTAATATGTTCATTTAATTATCCTTTAAAAAATTGAGCCAAATCTAAACTTGGAGAAGTTGCTTGAAGGAGAAATGTATACATTCATACAGGGAGTTTATTGGATAATAAGGGGGTTGCATATTGACTTTTACCAATTTATATAAATGAATGCATTTATATTTCAAAATATCCAGTACATACTATTAATACAGTAGCAAGGATAAATTTGCTCCTCTCCCCTCCCCTCCCCCTCTCATCATTCTGGATCTAGCTTAGATTGTACGTTCACAATTTAATAATTAGAATGCAAGTAGAATAGAACTGGAAATTGTTATCTAGCATTTCTGAGTGGGAATGTATATAGCTAGTGGGAACTGTAGTATGGGATTAGGAGCAGAGTATGGCTCAAATATTTTTCTTCAAATGTGAATTTTAAAAAGATTTCTAGCATCTGTAATATAAAGACAAAACCTTCCATGGTACATCACATTTGTTGTAAAATCACTTAAACAATGGGCAGCCTAGTGTTAAGGATTGATGTTACCTGTCTTCCTTAGAATGGAGAAAGAAATCCATTTGTATGACCAGTTGTGGATTCTCTGTATTAAGCTTTCATTCTAATAATTAGATTTATTTAGCGTTTAATCAAGACTACATAGAAGACAGTGAACTTCAACACTTGTCCTTTTCTTTTTAGACAGGGGTTGATCTGACTAAAGATAATATGGCTCTGCAAAGAGTGAGGGAAGCATCTGAAAAAGCAAAATGTGAACTTTCTTCTTCGGTTCAGGTGAGGAACTGAAAATGAGCTACATTTGGTGGATTCTCAGTGGTGGGACTTTTAGGCTGTAGCGTCCACATTGTGGAATCTTCTTCCCCCAGAGATGAGGTAGACCTCATCACTCCAGAGCTTTCAAAAATCCCTCAAGACCTGGTTATATCAGGCCTCTGAGCCGCAAGAGATGGGAACCAGTTGTGAGATGGTTCTATTATTATTAACATCCCTCCATTTTCTTTTTGTTTTAGTTCTGCTTAATAGTTTTTTTAATATTTTTTAAATTATAGTGTAATAAGTAATAATTATTATATATCATTTTATTGGATTGTGTCTGTGTGTACTGTGTCATGTGCTGTTGTTCATATTTACCTACTTTTTAAGAACAGCTAAGGACCAGATGATTTTTACTCTGTCCTGATAAACCATAGAACTCAAAGTGGATATACTTACTTTTTCACATGACTATATCAATCCTCCCAAAGAAATGAATGTGTTTGTGCATAGAGGACAATAATGCAAAGCTTAAAACTGAAAATGGAAATGTTCTCTTGGAAGATGTGCAGATTCTGTCCCTTATCCTACAGGGTCTTCCTGGTGATATCTCAAGTGATACGCCTAAACCTAATAGGTAATTTGAGATTGCAACTATTTAACAGAAAAGCTTGCAATTTCCCACTTATTTATTAAAATTGACTCCCTTTTAACCATATATCAACCATGAAACTGATTGTTTTTGAGACTCATGTCTGTTGTAATACTGTAGACAAAATAAAAATCTTCAAAATTAATAAAATTATTTGGAAATATATGGCAGAAAAGGTAACCCTTCATGGTTTTACTTACTATCTTGTATTCAAAGAAAAATTGAAATACTGATGACTGTCATGGGTGAGGTAGTAGTATGGTTTTCAAATAAATGCTGTGATTTTGAGTTGTGGGGAAAAAATGATAGCCATTTAGTAAAATATACTGAATTAGGAATTATTCCCATGGAGACTTACTTAAATGAACCATACCAAGAGAATACATTCTGGACAATTAATTGGCTTTTGAAAGAAACTTTATACTTGTGGGCTGCCATATCGATTAAGGACAGTAATTCTTTGCAAGATCTGAAGGACTAATTTGGGAACAGTGTATCCTGGAGAAAATCAAATAGCTCCATCACAGAATACTTTTCAAATAAGTATTGTTCTAATTCTAATTGTTCTTATTTCTAATGATTGTTAATATTGTACTGCAGACCGACATTAACTTGCCATACCTTACAATGGATGCCTCAGGACCAAAACATTTGAATATGAAGCTGTCTCGATCTCAGTTTGAGGGGATTGTGGCAGATCTGATTAAAAGGACAATAGCACCTTGTCAGAAAGCCATGCAAGATGCAGAAGTTAGCAAGAGTGACATCGGAGAAGTTATCTTGGTTGGTGGCATGACTAGAATGCCAAAGGTACAATCATTCCCCTTTGACTTGATGTACTTGAAGATCCTGTCATTGCAGTCTGGCCAAGTGCCCTTTGGATTATGCTTTGCTTGCTTTTTTAAAAAAAAAGAACCCAGCAAAAATTAAAATGTGTTAATCAACAGAGATGGCTGTGTAGAACTAACCGTAACCCTTTATATGGGCTATTCTGCTGTTTTTGCAGAATTGCTGCTATCCTCTCTAAGTTTGAGACCCAAGATAGCTTTGATAATGAATCTATGGGTAGTCCTCAAAACAGGTTAGTTAACAAAGGCTCAAAGTTCCAACAGACAGCCCAAAATTTTGTAAGACTGTGTTTCAAAGTTACGATGAGTGCAGAACCCCTGGTGTGGTCATTTGCCCTTACAAATGACCACAGGGATGCTGCAGCGCCCCTGCACCTCTCCCACCCCATCATGACTCCACAGCACTTAGGCCTGCTCCCCACACGCTCATCAATCTTCACACTTACCTTTTGGAGCTTTCTGGACCTCATGGAAGGAGGAGGGCAGGCCACGTATCTGTGGGCTGCGCAGAGGTGACCACCATTTTGTTACACCTCTTGAGTGCTGGGACAAAAATGGCAGCTGCCAGACAAATTGCTTCATTTTGCTGGCTTTTAACAGGGTCTGCTGAATGCTGTAGAAAGCTTCTGCAGGACTGTGCAGACATCAGTGAGGCAGCAAAACTAAGTAGTTTGTCCCCAGGCTACATGACAGTAACCCAGTGGCAGCGGCCCTTTTGTGGGTACAACAAAATGGCTGCTTCCAGGATCATACCACATGGCCACACAAAGAAGCAATCCATTCCAGTGCTCTGGAAGGCCTCATAGCTCTTTAAAGGTAAGTGAGGAGGAGAGTCTTTGATCTGGTGGGGTGGGAAACACTTAAGGTCTGGGGAGGGGCAGTGGCAGTGGGAAAAGACCTGTGGTAGGAAGCTGAGCATGGCATCTTGCAGGGTGAGGGAGGGCCAGGGCAGGCGGGCCTGTACCTGTGCCTGTGCTAGGCTCTCAAGGGCCTCCTTCACCACTGAGGAACCCTGTTCTCCATTTAATAACCTGGGCATTTGTTTAGCAATTCATTGAGGAGAGCAGCGATGGGAGTGGGGTTGTAAGTTGAGATGCGTTGCCTAACGACTCTCACGACATGCATCTGTAATGGGTAAGTTCTGTTGTAGCTGTATCTTGAGGACTACCTGTACTTTCTTCAGAGATCTTTTTAATTTTTGTGGGGGTTTTTGTCATATCATCATTCTATTCAGTGTATAAACTGGAAGATATTTAAAGCATTGAAAGGGATTTTTCAGCTTGAAGGAGTGGATTATTTCTTGGGTTTCTGGGAAGGAGCAGTAATTTCACTGAAGGAATGTATGGACTTTTTGCAGCTTCTTACCTATAGCCATCTATTATACTTTTTTCATGTAGATTAATTTCGTGGACTGGACTAGTGTTATTCTGGGCGTAGCTTACTGCAAAGTGAAAGAGTAAACACCCCACATCTATCCTGTTTCAGGACAAATGGAACACTCCTGTAGGATATTACAATGGTCTTGCATATTTTATATCTGAGCTTCCAAATTCCCTGCTCCTTTCAGGTGCTGAATCCACCTGTCACATTCTCTGGTATGTGATCATTTTTCTGGTGTATTGCTGATAAATATGAATGTATCCATACAGGTACAGCAAACAGTACAAGATATGTTTGGGCGTTCTCCGAGTAAAGCAGTCAATCCTGATGAAGCTGTTGCCATTGGCGCTGCCATCCAAGGAGGAGTGTTGGCTGGAGATGTCACTGATGTGCTGTTGTTGGATGTCACTCCACTTTCCCTGGGAATTGAGACTCTAGGTGGAGTTTTCACTAAGCTTATTAATAGGAATACAACTATCCCAACCAAGAAGAGCCAGGTGAGAAGATGTGTTCTTAAAAATTTTCTCAATATTTGAAAATCATCTAAATTTTGTCATTGTTGCCCCATTGTCTCTTTCACTAACCATTCTGCCATTATAAATAGGCTTAAATATACAACCTTAATTGAGTCCAGAATTTTGGTCAGAATTGTTCAGGTTGTACGTTGAGTCACCACATGACCAAACTTGGTTTTACCAAGTGTTTTTACAGCAGTCATTAAGTGAGTCACTGTGGTCATTAAGTGAATCACAGAGTAGATAAGCAAACCACATGGTTGTGAGTCCTAATGTAGTTTATCCAATGGGTGTGTTTTGCCACAAATGTTAAAAGATGTTGCAAAAGGAGGATTATGTGACTGCAAGAGGCTACAACAGGTTATCAAACTCCTGAAATGTATTTATGTGTCTGTAGGGATGATGTGCCACTTGTGACGTCAAGTTTTTCTGGCATTTCCTGTGCTTTCTAACAGTTCTTGGAGCAAGTACTGAGATTCCATTCTGTTCCAGGAAATTACCGTATCATGTTACTTAGTTATATGATCATGTTAATTAGCATTAATGGAATGAAATGTGCTTTGCTTCCACAGGTATTTTCTACAGCTGCTGATGGTCAGACTCAAGTAGAGATCAAAGTTCATCAGGGTGAACGGGAAATGGCTAGTGACAATAAACTGCTTGGCCAGTTCACATTGGTATGTTGGAATTCTGCTGAATATACTTTTCAATCGAAAACAATAGTCATGAATGAAAGGAAAGTAATTTTTACTTTTCCTATTAAAACACAAAGCTTGCCTAGAACAGGGCAGAATATTTGATGAAAATTCTTTGTTTAAATTCCTTTAAATTATTAGGTTTGGCAGATAAGTATGGAAACAGATTGCCATAACATAATTTGGTTAAAGAAGAAAATTCTTGTTATAGGATGTATACACTTCATGATGCTTTTCTGATAACATTTTTCTAATGTAAATTGTGGAACCTTATGCTAGGAAGGCATCTATAGTAGTAAAATTTCCTGAGCACAAACACTAGAATTGTAAAGAAATATGTAGTGATAAAGATAACTTTTGCTTTAGATTACTGTGGTTTCTCTTCAGATTTCATAAATCTTTTGCTTTAGTGAATATTAGATTGTACCAGTAACTTCACTTTAGTTTGCTTGGAAAGAGAGTTGATTATACCAATGGGTCTTCTCTAAATCAACAGCAGTGTACCTTGTAATTCCAGGTTGGGATTCCACCAGCCCCAAGGGGAGTGCCACAGATTGAGGTAACATTTGACATAGATGCAAATGGAATTGTCCATGTATCCGCAAAAGACAAAGGTACAGGACGAGAACAACAGAGTGAGTACTTGGATTGTTGCTGCATTAAAAACCGAAGGGCATTGTTGAGAGCCTACTATTGCAAAAGCCAGCTAGGAGGATAAATGTAGCAGAGTTTGTTGCAGTAAATTGCCAAAATTTAGTAATAATTTATCATTACATTTGCTGCCAAGTTTTCATTTTTCTAGAAATGTTTAATACAATCTTTGAGTTTTAGCACTTGGCCAGAATCAACCTTTGTGTGCTATGATGCAATTATCAACACATCATTCTGAAAAGTGTGTGGAAGATTTTTGACTGAGCACAACATTGAGCTAGATAACTGGTGTAATTTTGAAATTATAGATAGTGCTCTTAAAGATGGCAACGAAACAGTACAGGTAGACCTTGCTTAATGACCATTCATTTAGTAACTGCTTGAAGTTATGATAGTGCTGAAGAAAGTGACTTACGATTAGTCCTTGCACTTAACGTTCATCACAGTGTCCCTGCAGTCACATATTTGTGAACTCGGTGCCCTGCTATCATGTGATTGCCATTCATAACTTTCCCAGTCATTTTAAAAAGTAAGGTCAATGGCAGGAGGTCACAAGTCATGGTCACATGGTTACCCAACAACCATGAGTTATTTGCTCAATGACTGGCAAAAAATGGTCGTAAAATTGGGTGCAGCCCCGTGTTGCCTCACTTAACAATCACATTTCTTAATGATGAATTTTATAGCTCTTATTGTCATCATAAGTCAAGGACTACCTCTACATGACATCTAGTATCAAAAAGCTTGTCTATGCTAAAATGATAAAGGACATACGAAGTAGGAATTGTTAGCAATATTTTACATACTTTACATCCTACAGTCATAGACTGGCAGGAATATTGTCTAGTACGGTGGTTCTTAACCTGTGGTCCATGGACCCCTAGGGGGCTGTGATGTCAAGCCCCAAAGGCTTGAAGAAATTATGATTTAAATCTTGAGTTACGTCTTGGGGGTCCATGGGCATGGCCCATGGCCACAAAAAGTATTTAAAGTGGGCCTATGGTAAAGAAAGGTTGAGAATCACTGGTCTAGTAAAATAGAAAAGTGGGAGCCCATTTAGGTGTTAATGTAGGTTGGTTTAGTCAACCTAGAGTAGCATTCCCACATTTGATGTTTTCCTGATATAAAATCTTTCCCAGGTATGATTGTGACCCATTAATATAAAATATTGCAATCCTGCTGCGTGCTGCATGTTGAGTTTGTTCTATGATAGCATTCTGTAAAAAGAAAATTATTTTATTTTCCTGTAGTTGTGATCCAGTCTTCTGGTGGTCTTAGTAAAGATGATATTGAAAACATGGTTAAAAATGCAGAAAGATATGCAGAAGAAGACAGACGGAAAAAGGTAATGTTGGCAAGATGGTTTCCAGCTTTTTGGCCTGAAATTTATTTCAAATAAAAGTCAGCTATGGAGAATAGTTTCTGTGCTAACATCAACTGCATCGCATTTGTATGAATTAAGAACACCTTGGTTTCCATTAGCTTGACTTCTTTAGAATGTTCTTTTTTAAATGATGAAATACAAAAAACCCCACAAAACCCTACAACAATAACAGGGGGAGAAAACCCAAAGGGAAGAAAGATGTTAAAATAATCTGAAAGTGATAAATGAAAACTAACAAAAAAGTCCACCAAATCAGGAAAATAAGATTCAATTTACATAAAATTAATCTTGGTCATGTCTGACATCACAGAGCCAGAATTCCTCATGGTATGGCAAATTCTATGCTTTAGGAATATACTTCGGCATCACATCAAGCTTCTTATTTCTTCCCCAAATTGTATTGACATATATAGTAATTTGAAACCAGAACAAAGCAATATGTAGAGAAAATCAAATAATGTGACTTTGAAGAGCCTTCAAATTTCTGATTATTACAATATGAAAAAAGCTAAGGTCAATCCCTTTGAAATATTCTTTCAGGGGTCTGGAACTGCTTTCAGTTCATACATTTCATACAGATGTTGAATGCAACACAAATTGCAAACTGGGTTGCTATAGTTACTGCTTTTAAAGAGGAAGGTGAATCTGTGAATCAGACAAGGAACTGAAGAAATTGGTGCTATTTTCCATGCAAGTTAGGATAGGTTTTCTCCTATAAATATTTTTCTATATACTCCCAGATTTATTTATCCCTAATATTTACTCATGCAAAGCAAAAACAATATGCCATCTTCCAAGTAATGATGACTTAAGTTATCCCGGGATTTTTTATTTTTATTTTTTACAAAATGGCCAAAATATCACCTATACCAGTGGTAGGCAAACTTGGCTCTTTC
>JANHZT010009747.1:0-11044 GCA_032468215.1 Stegonotus admiraltiensis | reverse complement strand
GTGCGCAACCCCCCCATGCTCCCCCCGCTTGTGGCACGTGATGGCACAGTGGGCCCAGTAGACCCGTTTTTCACTATCCCCAGGCTCCAGGAACTTTCTAGGAGCCTGGGGAGGGCAAAAACGGCCTTCCCCACCCACCCCCGGAGGCCCTCCGGAGGCTGGAAATGGCCTTTTTGCTGACTGGTGGGCCCAGAAGGCCTGAAAATCAGTGTGCTGGACCTGAGCTCATGTGCCCGCCGATATGACTCCGCATGCCATCTGTGACACGCGTGCCATAGGTTCGCCATCACGGGTATAGGGTCTCCTGACTGAGCAATGGATTGATCTAGAACAGGGGTCTCCAACCTTGGCAACTTTAAGCCTGGCGGACTTCAACTCTCAGAATTCCCCAGCCAGCAAGGTTGGAGACCCATGATCTAGAAGACCGCCAAGGTCCCTTCCAACTCTCTTATTCAGTTAACAACTTAATGAAAGTTTGTAATAGAATCTTTTGCCCAAAGCTTTGGTTCTGTCAGAACGCTTATTCATGTCTGGATATGTCCAAATATTCTGTTTTTCCTCCAAAGTGCCTAGCCTTTGCTTCTGGGAAGCACTGCAACTGTTTTTCTTCATAGCTCGCCTACTTCTCCTTTAACATGCATGTTTTTAGATAAAGATTTTCCAAGAAATCTCGGGGGAGTTAATATTTACGAAAACATTTACAATCTAAAATGGTGCAGTAAGAAAGGAATCAATGAATTTCAATCCCGGGCACAAGAGGAGCTATAATAAGCATTACCCCAACATTAACCTCAAAAGGTTACAATCCTCCATAAATGTTGAGTAAAATAATATCTATATAGGTTTTTAATTTTATAAAAGGAAGAAAGGGGCTAGGTTCTTGAATCCTGTTTTTCAAATTTTACATTTTCATATAGAAATAAATTTTAAACTTCTATATTTTTAAAATTTTTAACATTTGTGAAGTTAATTTTTTAAGTTCATATGAATTTTATAATTTTTTAATTTGTAAATGTTACATAATTTTTACATTTTTAAAATCCTTAGATTTACCGGTACATCATATCTCTAAATGGTACTTTAATGGCACTTCATCTAAGGCAGTATTTCTCAACCTTGGAAGCTTGAAGATGGGTGGACTTCAACTCGCAGAATCTGGATTCTGGGAGTTGAAGTCCACCCATCTTCAAGCTACCAAGGTTGAGAAACACTCATCTAAGGTAAGGCCACACTTGGAATGTTGCATGCAGTTTTGTCATCACGATATGAAAAAGACGTTGAAACTCTGGAAAGAGTGCAGAGAAGAGCAACAAAGATGATTAGGGGACTGGAGGGTAAAACATACGAAAAATGGTTGCAGGAATTGGGTATGTCTACTATAACAGAAAGAAGTCTAGGGGGTGACATGATAGCAGTGTTCCAATATTTTAGGGATTGCCACAAAGAAGAAGGGGTCCACCTATTCTCCAAAGCACCTGAAGGCAGGACAAGAAGCAATGGATGGAAACTAATCAAGGAGAGAATCAGCCTGGAACTAAGGAGAAATTTCCTGACAATTAGAACAATTAATCAGTGGACTGGCTTGCTTTCAGAAGTCGTGGGTGCTTCATCTCTCAAGTTTTTAAAGAAGAGATTGGCCAGCCATTTGTCTGGAATGGTAAAGCATCTCCAACTCCAAACTTCTTGTTCTGTTCTGTTAAATTCCCAGTTTCCAAACATTTATGGAATTCTCATGGATGCCATTTGCCTTTGGAATTCAATTGTTTTACTGTTTTTCTTTGGTCCAGTTCTTCTCACAAATCTTCAAGATATTTGATTTTAAAATATTGAGATACACGCAATATATTTATTATTACTTAAAGATAAATAAGGGTAGCCTTTTGCATAGTCCAGACACCTTTATAGGACATAATGAATTTGATTTTTGCATAGAGTATCCCACCCAATTTGGTATGAATTACATCAAATAACATGGACTGCAACATTACAGTTTTCTTTCCTGGTCTAAGTGCCAAAGCATTCTGAACAACAAGACTGAGAAGTCAATTCATGTCAAAGCCCAACCACAACTGCTGATCTTGACAGTCCCTAGAAAACATCTCAGTTCTTTTAACATTGCTATCATGAACGTTCACTAACCTTTGGGGTTTGCTTTGACTAATTTACATACTCCATAAACAGAATTATTCTTGGTTTAGAGAGTCTGAACTTGCATAACCTCAAGAGACAACTCTTTGGTGTCATCAGAATAAGATTCTTCATTGATCCTGTCATGTCTAACCTCTTATTTGTGCACAAGGAAGAATCGCAGCAGCTGGTATTAAAACAAATTGATTTATTTGCAAGTCTCCTTATGCATATGTGTGTGTGCAGGCATGCCCTACAGCAAAGCATAGAGATAAGATCAGGTGCCTTCCTAACTGAAGGAGTGGCTAGACTGAAGCCTGTTGCCAAGTTGAGGGAAGGAGCATCTCCATACATGAAGATGAGCCTATGGAAAAAGGTTTGCCAGAAGGGAAACGAACAGTTCTTAATGATCTGATGTCCTTACATTGCCAATCCAGTCCCAAAACTAGTGTCAACTTTGAACTGAACCTGGCAGCAGCCATTTTCCTGGTCCTCAGTTGCCACACAGAGGGGGAAGGGGGGGAAGGAGGTTGGAATGCCTTACTAGACACAATAGAGAGTTTTCTTGTGAGAACCAAGGTCATCTCTACTGGCAAAGGATAAAGTTGGGAAAGGGGTGCCTGGAGAGCCCACCAATTAACCCAATTGGCCAATATGACCTGTGACACTTAGGGATGGAGTTATTTCCTATTTTAATTATACTGAAACAATGGGAAAGATTTAGAGCTGTTTTTCCTTTGAAGCAATGCCAATATGATGTACTCAATAAAGAAGACCTTTGAGAAGGATCCCAGTCTCAGAGTTCTGATTTGCTTGGGTTCATTAGTCAGAACCTTGACACTTAGATCATAAAATCATAGAATGTAACAGTTGGGATGGCTTTAGAGAACACCTAGTCCAATCCTACACTCAGTGCAGGAATCCATTACAGCATCACCAACTGATGACCATCCAATCTCTCTTTAAAACACCTCCATCCAAAGAAAATCCAGCCCTTTCTGAGGCAGTCTGTTCCATTGTAGAACAATGTTTACTATATACTAGGAACTTCTTCCTGATACCTGCTTCCTTATAAACCATACATTCTCCACACCATATTCTCCTGTGGCTTGGTCAGTCTGCCCTTGCTGCTTCTATCCCATGGATAGAGCTGTATCTCGTTGAATTCTGAGTCATCTGTAAATTTAATTAGCACTCCCTCTGCCTCTTCATCCAACGAAACAGTAATAACAGCCCCCTACTCAACCCTTGAGGTCGCCATATCATCTCTCGATTAGGGGACTAGCTTGCAAGATTGGACTTTTGCCCATAGGAAGCTTCTGCACCACAGCTTCAAAGAGCAAACCCAGAGGAATAAATGATCTGGAGAGGCCTAACTTGTCAGTGCAAAGATTAAGTCATCCCAACCTTTTGATGCTTCTTCTTGAGGGAACCTGAATATTATTATCTTTTTTTTCAGGATGATCACAGAAGAACATGCTTTCCTTTTTGAACAGCCAAAAATATAATTGAAAACTTAAGGTATTTCTTAAAGAATCTGACCAAAGAATTTGCTACATTCATAAAAAGAATTGTATTCTTTCCCTCATACTGAGAAAAAGGAAAAGTGATTTTTATCTATTCTTCTTTTTGACTTAAATGTTTTAAATTATTTCCTAAATCCAGTGGGCCAACCTAAAGTAAAACTTGGTTTTGTTCAGACTAGAAGGATAGAAGAACTAATTCCAGGATTTTGAAGGATTCTTTACAAAGCCTTAGTAAGAGCACACTTGGAATACAGCATCCAGTTCTGGTCACCACAATAGAAAAAATATATTGAGATTCTGGAAAGAGTGCAGAGAGGAGCAACAAACATGATTAGGGGATTGGAGGATAAAATATATGAAGAATGGTTGCAGGAATTGGGTATGTCTAATCTAATGAAAAGGACTAGGGGAGACATGATAGCTCTGTTCCAATATTTGAGAGGCTCCTACAAAGACGAGTGTCAACTCTGAAGTGAGTTCGGCTGAAGCCATCTTGTGCTGCCTCATAGTTGCTACGAAGCCTGAGAGGGGGAAGGGAGGGGGTGGGAAGTAGATAGCCTAGTCAAAACAAAAAGTTTTCCTGTGGGAACCAAGGTCATTGAAAGAGGTGGCTGCTGAAGGAAAAGAGGAGCCGGCCATCCATCTTCATTGGACAATGTGACCGGTGACACCTGGGAGGGGGCATTCTACTCTTTTCAATTAGGTGAAAACCACAGGAACTGTTAAGAATTGGTTTTCACTGGCTTTGTTGATATGATGGATCCAATAAACTTGTACTTTTGAGGAATCTACCTGCCTCGGAGTCCTGTTTTGAATGGGTGCATTACTCAGAACCCTGACAATGAGGGAGTCAACCTATTTTCCAAAGCAGGTCAGGGACAAGAAACAATGGATGGAAGCTAACCAAGGAGAGAAGCAACCTAGAACGAAGGAGAAATTTCCTAACAATGAGAACAATTAACCAGTGGAATGGCTTGTTGTGGGTGCTCCACCGCTGGAAGCTTTCAACAAAGACTGGAGAACCATTTGTCTGGAATAGTGTAGGGTAGTGGTGTCAAACTCGATTTCATTGAGTTGTGTTTGACCTTGGAGGCCAGGATGGGCATGGCCAGCTCAACATCATTCGTGTCGGGGGCGCCTATGGTGACCCAAGCATTCTGCCAGCAAAAATGGGCTCCTGAGCTCCATTTTTGGTTGCAATAGCCTCCTGCAACCCTCTGCCAGCAAGCACAGAGCTCAGGAGGGCCACACACAGCCTCCTGAGCTCTGTTTTCGCTGGCAGAGGCACCATGGGCCGGTCCTTCGCTGTTTCCAGGGCAGTCCCACAGGCCAGTTCTAAGCACCCCCAGGGCCGAATCTGGCCCCTGGGCCTTGAGTTTGATACCCCTGGTGTAGTCTCCTGCTAGAGCATGGGTTTGGACTAGAAGGTCCCTTCCAACTCTATTATTATTCTATTCTATTCTATTGATCCAAGATAACTCTTGCTCCTCCTGCTCATTGCACATGTCTCTTTCCTTCTCTTTTCTCTCCCTTTTCACTCAGCCTGCTTTCATTGTGCCTAGGCCAAAAGGAACCTATTTCTCCACTTAGGCAAATTGTTCCACAGGAACATCTTGTTTTCACATTTTTACCCTAATTCTAAACTCTCCCAGTGTCTTTCTCAGTTCCTACAGCAGGTTACATTTCCTCCCAAATCTTCTGATGACCTTTTCTCCACTTGACATGGGAGACCACTAGACATTAAAGAGCTGTAGGAAATTTAAAAAGCAGCCCAGAAGGCAATAAAGGCAAACAATCCCCCAGATATTCCAGTTTTTATGAAATTTGCCTTTCAGGACATCAGATCAAGTCTCACAGTCCAACGCATGGATACATTTCTCTATATATCTGCCATCTACAGACATATCCGGAAGTGAATATTTCTGGCTGTCAAGAAAATCACACACCAGATAAAAAGTTATCAATTCATAACATTTTATTTCTTTACTGGGTTAAACAGGAGCAGAGTAGTTCCCTGATCCAAAATACAACAGAACTGAAAGCATTACAGGTACAGAGACTATTGAAACACAGAGAGTAATAGGATAATAATAATAGTTTAATACAACTGAATTATAGCATGATTTTTATCATTTCCCCCCTCCTTTTTTGTTTGTTTTTTTGTTTGTTTGTTTGTTTTTTTGTCAAACCATCTTGGAAAACAAATGTAATAGGAACTAGTGCAAAAAAGTTCTAAACATGAAGCACAGTGTATAAAATGACCTAAGAAAAGTGCTCCCTCAAAGAGCACAGCCATTTTCTTATGACAGGAGAGGGAAAAAAGGGAGGACAGAGGGCCAGTGGGGAAGAGGGCCCGAGAGGAGAAGGAGGCTGGAGAGAGAAACAAGGCCATGAGGGAACAAAAGAGTTTTAAGGTTGAGTTCAGCAACACGTCTTGTAGTTTTTCAAACATCTCAATCATGTTCTGCAAAAAGCTCCTTGCCATCGCAGCCCAGGGGCTCCACTCTGTGGCAGAAGCAGACCGACAATTCGTGCGGTGGCCTGCCTTGATCCCTTCCCTCTCTGGCCGGCTCCCCTTTGGGTGGCAGAGCCTTTTTTATTCCAAGGAAGGCCCTCAAGGGGACCTTAATAATTAAACAATAGCATGAAGAGGGAAGAGGAGCTTCCTCCTGCTGGTCTTCAGGTCCCGTCCCCCCCAGCACCCAAATTCCATAGACCTGGCTTCCTGCCCGAACAGGAAAACCTCACAACAGAAAGGGCTCCTTCAACCCAGGAGAAAAGCAATGGCCAAAGGGAAAAGAGGAATAACCCTACGTGTGAAATGAGATGTTAGAATGGGTTAGAAATTATGTCCAAGCTCCGTGTACACTGAATCATTTTTATCAGGGTCACAAATGTCCAGGCAAAACTGATCCAATCTTTCATCTCCAGTCTTAGTGCCTTTCTCCCCCAACCCGCATTTTACTTGGTGCCATGAAGAACCTTTGCCGCTGGGTGGGACTTCCATCATGGCATCCTGAAAAGCTGGACCTTCTTCCTGGACCATTTCCTTTCCTACCTGCTATTCTAACAGCCCAAAGTCCCAAAGGTGCTTTTTCTAAAGGCAACTGGACTTTCTTGGTATTATCCTTGAAGAAGTTTTGCTTCTCATCCAAGAAGCCTCTTTAGAACTGAAGAAGCTCCTTGGACAAGAAGCGAAACATCTTCAAGGACAAAACCAAGAAAGTCCGGTTGCCTTTTGAAAAAGCACCTTTGGGACAACGATGGCCTGGATGACTGAGAATCCCCACAGACACCTACAGCCCAAAGACCCTGACATCTGCAGTTCGTAAAGCACATCTAGGGTATGTTGTTATTTTGTACCGTGTAGGATTTGAAAACCAACCTGGCTGGATATTGGAGGCTTTGCCAAATCTGCCTTGAAAAGTAGCTTTCTGGCCACAAATAGAACAGAAGCATATTCTCAGGTCTAACCTGAATTTTAAATGCACATTTGAATTTCAAAACATTTTTTTTAGAAAAGCAAGAAACAGTTGGGGGAGGGGGTGTTAATGATTATGGGGATTACATCCTCTGAGTTAGGCGCATACACCCTCATTTAGTAGAGTTGCGGAGAAAAGCTAACATTCTGATATTCCTCCACCCGCTTTCACTTTTAAGAATTTGCATATTGGGGGGTCACAGTTTATCTTCTAGGACAGGTGTCTCCAACCTTGGCAACCTTAAACCTGGCTGGGGAATTCTGGAAATTGAAGTCCGGCAGGCTCAAAGTTGCCCAAGTTGGAGACCCCTGTTCTAGGAAGCAGTTCCCAGAAGCTGCCTGTGCTTTGCTTGTTAGAGCTGTTAACTATTCTACCAAGAGTTATCATTGGTGGGAATGCAAAGATGTGGCTATTTGGCAGGCTTAACCATGTAAGTATGTGTAGAACCTGGATGTTTGTCTGGTCAGCAGCATGGACCCTGAATCTGGGAAGATGTGTTCAGAAATTATGCTGGAATTTTGTGCTCAGAAACAGGACAAAACCAGATGTGCAGAGTTAAAGGGAAAACCACAGAAGCTGCATAATCAGGGATTGTGGCATTAGAGCTGAAGGACTGGGCTGTCCATAATATCAGAAATCTCAGGTGCTCAAGCAACTTGGTCTCTTGATAGGTTTATGAAATGCCATCCTCTAAGAATGCAATGAGAACACGTGGCTGTTTAATCAAAAGTGAGCTTTATGGAGTCTGATATGTTTGGTCTCGTGCAATGGCACAGTTAATGGCCATGTAATAAATAAGATTTCCAGATGCTCTCTGTAAATTCTATCTCAGATGCATGTCCCTCTCTATTCAAGAAAGGTCTTCTCTGATATACACTCAAATATGATCAGACTTTCCATTTTAATCATTGTTCAAAGGCCACAGCATGGATAGCCCTGGCTTGCCTCCTCCAAGGTTAAGAAAATATTTGGAAAGGTAAACAAAATTGGAAGCTGTGAACAGAAACATTTCCTAAGGGATCTTTAAGAAAACATGTATTTGTGAAGGAAGTAGAAAGATAGATTCTTTTGCTCAAACCCCTAAAACAGGGTCTCTAGAAGTTATCCTTATGTTATACTGTCGAAAAAAGAAAGGTGGATGGAGCAGGTGCAAACTTCTCAGTAAATCTTTCCATCAATTCTCACCTGAGAAAATAATTGTTCAGATTACATGGCAGAGTTACACTGTGGCTGAAGGCTGAAATAAATGTTTTTGCTTCCTGACCATCCCCTATTTCTAACTTATTTTGAAAGCAAAATGGAACTACTGTTAATGCAATAAAGGAATACATTTCTAACTTGTCTACATAAGCCCCAATTTTTTTTACAGAAAGGGTGCTGTTTCTTGAGCATGGCAAATCTTTTCCATATTGCTCTTTGCACACTTTGCACATAGAATAATAGGACTTGAAGGGACCTTTGAGGTCTTCTAGTCCAACCTCCTGCTCAAGTAGAAGAGCCTATACTATTCCAAACAAATGGCTGTCCAGTCTCTTCTTGAAAACCTCCAGAGATGGAGCACCCACCACTTCTCGAGGGAAGTGGTTCCATGATTAACTGTTCTCTGTCAAGAAATTTCTTATTGCTAGGTTGGATCACTTTTTAATGATCTGCCACCCATTTCTGCTTCTTCTGCCCTCAGGTACTTTGGAGAATAGGTCAAACTCCTTTTCCCTGTAACAGGCCCTCAAATACTGGAAGACAGCTATCCTGTCACCCATAGTCCTTCTCTTTGTTTCTTACCATCTTTGTTACTTTTCCCTGCTCCCTTCCTAGACTCTCAACATCTTTTTACATCATAGTGACCAGACCTGGGTGCAGTACTCCAAGTGTAGTCTCAGCAATGCAATATAAAGTGGTACTATCACTTCACATGAACGTGAACCTCTATAGATGCAGCCTAGGTCTGCGTTGGCTTTCTGGGCAGCTGCAGCACACTGCTGGCTCATACCTAAGTGATTGTCACCCATGACCCTTATGTCCCTCTCACAGTACTCCTGTTGAGCCAGGGACCACCTATGCCCGTGATGGCGAACCTATGGCACACGTGGCGAACCTATGGCACCCAGAGCCATATTGGTGGGCACGCAAGCTCAGCTCCGGTGCACATGCACATGCTGGCCAGCTGATTTTCGGGCCTTCTGGGCCCACTGGAAGTCAGCAAACAGGCCATTTCCAGCCTCCGGAGGGCCTCCAGGAGGAGGGGAGCCATTTTCACCCTCCCTAGGCTCCTAGAAAGGCTCTGGAGCCTGGGGAGGACAAAAAACGGGCCTACTGGGCCATCACGTGCCAAAAACAGGGGAAGCACGGGGAGTCGCACACACATGTGCAGGGGCGGGGCGCATAGAATTATGGGTGTGGGCACACATGTGCACAACCCCCCCGTGCTCCCCCCGCTTTTGGCACACGATGGCAAAGGGGTTAGCCATCACTGACCTATGCTATACCTGTGCATTTTTCTTGCCTAAGCATAGAACTTTACTTTTCTCACTACTGAATTGCATTTTTTTGGATAGGACTTTGATGACTTTAAATCTTCTCACACTTAATGAATACAGGTAGTCCTCAACTTACAACAATTCACTTAGTGACCGAAGTTACAATGGCACTGAAAAAAGTGACTTATGACCATTTTTCACACTTATGACAGTTGGAGCATCCCCATGGTCACATGATTTACATTCAGATGCTTGACAACTGATTCACATTTATGATGATTGCAGTGTCCTGGGATCACGTGATCCCCTTTTGTGATCTTCTGACAAGCAAAGTCAATAGGGAAACCAGATTCACTTAACAATCTTGTTACTAATTTAACAATCGCAGTGATTCACTTAACAAATGTGGCAAGAAAAGTTGTAAAATGGGACAAACTCACTTAGCAAATATTTCACTTAGCAACATAAATTTTGGGCTCAATTGTAGTTGTAACCTGGAGGACTACCTGTACTTTAATTTTTTATGTCACTTTATTTAACTTGCTATGAAAACCTGAGTCTGAAGAAATGTATTGTGTACGCATGGGGATGGGTGAGACAACAAAGAGCCTGAAAGCAATAAAAGACTCTATGTATCTAGGCATGAAATCGAACAAAATGGGAGCCCAGGTCGTATTTTCATCTGTACTTGTAATGGAAGGCCAACATCCAGTGAGGAAGTGGAGGATTTTAGAAGTACAGTAGTGGCCAAAATTGTGGAACCTTTTGGGAAAAGTGTAGTTTTGAGGTTTGATGGCTAATAACACCACTTTTTTTTTTTGGAGTTTCAAAATAATACTATTCCACTGCTGGAATGGCCTGGGAATAGCCCAGACCTTAACCCAATTGAAAATCTATGGAGCCGACTAAAGAACCTTGTTAGTCAGAAGCAACCCAGCAATAAACCCCAGTTAATAGAGCAACCATTCAATCTTGGTGTCACCTTATAACAGCTGCAGAACTAAAAGACTTGGTTCATTCAATGAGATGATGTTGTAAGGCCATAATGCATGCTAAAGGGTACCCAACTAAGTATTAACTGACATTATAATTTTTGTATATCTCATTTTTTCTATGGTGATAATTTTTGTATATCTCATTTTTTCTACATGTTTCACTTTGCTTCTTTATACTGTTACTGCTATTCTAATAACAAATTCTTCATAAAAGTTATTGCATTACATTCAGTGGTGGGTTTCAAAATTTTTTACTACCGGTTCTGTGGTGGGTGTGGCATGGCTTGGTGGATGTGGCTTGGTGGGCGTGGCAGGGGAAGAATACTGCAAAATCTCCATTCCCACTTCACTCCAGGGGAAGGATACTGCAAAATCCCCATTTCCTCCCGATAAGCTGGGACTCTGGAGGCAGAGAATAGATTGGGGGGGGGGGGGGC
>JANHZT010009745.1:12685-24831 GCA_032468215.1 Stegonotus admiraltiensis | reverse complement strand
TCTGGGCAAAGCCACCATACATGGAAGTAGGTGCCTTGTACTTGATTGCATTTCCAGCAATTAGGTTTTAAGTTGGGATAAATTTTTTTCTGACTTTCTTTCTATTCCCATTATACAGCTGAAGGTTATGCCCTCTCTTATCTGATCATTCCCTAGACGAGGGGTCTCCAACCTTAGCAACTTTAAGGCTAGAGGACTTCAACTCCCAGAATTCCAGGTTTAAAGTTACCAAGGTTGGTGACCCCTGAGCTAGGCAGCATCTCTTCCCCTCTCTCCTGAGGTCATTCCCACATAGCATGGCATAACCAGCTTTAGAATTGACAATGGAGGTAACTGAAGTGTGGGAAATGTCTGCCTTTTAGAATCAACTATCAAAGTTAGTAAATACATGGCAAACTAGTACTCAAACTAGTACTAGTAAAGTAGCAATGAAGACCTTGGAAAAGGTATTCAAATAAGATGTATTTTTACCTGTGAAGTTCAGAATTGTCAAGGCAATGGTTTTCTCTCTCATACCCCTTGAAAGTGAAATCTGGGCTTTAAAAAAACTGAATAGAGAGAGTATTGACACTTTGTGTTGGAGAAGACTCCTGAGAATGACATAGATAGAAAAAAACAATCAAATGGATCATCAAACAAATTAACCTATAGTTCTCACTTGAGACACAAATGCCACAATGGTTATACACATTATGAGAAGACCTAACTCTCTGGAGAAGGCTCTAATTCTAGGAAAGGTGGAAGCAAGAGGATGACTAGCTGCAAGATGGATGGATTATCATCATGAAGCTTATCACTGGAAGATTGAAAGGGCCAGGCTGGGAACTGACTATCCTGGAGAAGGTCTATCTATGTGGTTGCTAGGAGATTATACCTAATGCATTAATCAGTAGTTAGTTTTGAACCCCCAAAGTGTTGTTTTGCCCCAAGGACCCCTCTGTTTCTATCCTTTAAATCGGCTCTTCCTATTGTATAGAATCAGATCTAGAAGAACTGCTTCCCTTGTTTCTTCTTGAGCCTTCAGGAATGAAATAGTCAGCAAGATTACTGAGGAATATTTCAAAGCTTGCAGTCCTGGCTGAGTTGGTTTTCCAACAGAAATCCAAGAACTTGATGTCTCCCATTATTACTATGGCTCTCTTCCCAGAAAGGGTAATCTGCTCTGGGAGGCCATTGTGCAGTTTTGCTTTTGGTTTAGTTCTGTATAAAATAAAATCTTTGTTGCTTTCTTTTGAATAACTCTCCAACCCTTACATTCACTCAATTATTTTTGTTCCACCAGGTTTTAGTAATCCTTAATAAATTACGCTCATTGTCTTGAATCAAGGCTTCTAGTTCTTCTTATGTGTTCCTTATATTCTGTGCATTTATATGGAGACAATGCAACCCCAGGTTGTGAATTTGAGGTGCTCATTATTGAGCATCTCCACATTTTCTGTACCCCATACCTGTTCTTGTCCTTGGCAGTGCATTATTTACTGAACAATCATATTGCTGACCCATAGGATTCATTGTAAAATTCCCTGTGGATTAGGTTTGCAAGACATCTGTCAAAAACATTCTTCTCAGTCCTCATGAAGTGCAGCTTGCAGAAATCCCTCTGCTCACAATCATGTCTCATTATTGAGGAAGCTGAATGGTTCCTGTTGCACCATCTGTTTAGCCAATTGTTCCCACATGGGTGAGTGGAAAGCAATAATTATCATGGACATAAAGAGTCTTGGGAGCTTTTCTCTCACATCCTGAATGTGGCCTAGGAAGGCAGTACACTTCTCTTGATGGACTACATTGCTGATCAATTACTGCTTTAGTTCATCTCATTATATATGTACTGTATGTATGTGTGCATTTGTTGCACTTTATCATCAAACTCATTAAAAACTCAGCAGGGGCTCTCCAGTTTTCCTCACCTAATCATGTCTTGCTCTTCAGGGTTTTTTTTTCTTCAAGCCCTGGAGCTTGTAAGAGTTGCTTTTCATCCAGTGGCCTAGAAATAATATCAGTAGGAGGCCCTGGAATCTATTCTGAGGCTTCCAACAATTTTTGACACATTTGGGCCTTTTTGTCACATTCTTCCATTTCTCTATCCTGTCTATCTATCTTCTGAGAGTTTTCTTTGATTCCAGTGACTCTCTTCATATACTTCCAATGTCCATTTGAAGAATTCCTTATGAAGCTGATAAAACAGAGAATGCGGATGGTAGGAGTTTTGCTCCTAGCCACTTCAACTTCTCTTGTACAAAGACACTCGGCCTCCCTTTGCAGCACATGCAAATTCTTGTCATCTTCAGGAAGGGAAACCAACCTAGCACATTTCCTGCAGGTTGAAAGCCCTTCCCTCTGTTTTCAGATTCCTCAGATGTAGAAACAAAAACAACTGCTTTCCCCCAATATTAACTCTAATCTTAATTTCTTTGACTATCTCTACCAACCTCTTGGTGACTCACACAATGAAATTGCTCTTTAGTACCGTGATGGCGAACCTATGGCACGCATGCCAGAAGTGGCACACAGAGCCATCTCTCCGGGCATGTGATCCATCACCCGTTGCTCTTCTGGGTTCCGGCATACCAGCCACCTGGTCTTCATGCACGTGGGAGCACCAGAAACTGAAAGAGCAGCTGCACGCAAAGACCAGCTGGCTGGTGCGCATGCGTGCACCGGAAAAATGACCTTCAGGTTTCCGGCATGCACATGTGCACCAGCCAGCTGTCTTTGAGTGCACATGCATGCCAGAAACCAGAAGGCCAGGTGGCCAGTGCACATACACATGCACATGCTGGAAACTGGAAGATCATCTTCCTGGAGCACACATGTGCACCGGGTGGCTGCTCTCCCGTTTTGGCACTTGGTGCTCTAGGAGATGGCTGCATCATTTGTTTCCTGAAGCTACCTCAGATAGATCACTAAGTAGCAATGTTTCAGTCGCATAGAATGGGCTATTATCAGTGGTCACAAGCTCTCAGAAACCACTCACAAAATGACAAATATGTTTGAAAGTGGAACGAAGTAGCATGAGGTCTGAAAACAAGTGACACAGTAATTTGGATGTTCCTTTACAACTAAACTTGGTATTCAAACATAATGTTTGAAAGAGGAAATACATTAAAAACAGTGTATTGTTAAAATTATCCCTGGAATCCTGGAACAGCAAAGCTTTGAAAAGAGCTTCCTGGAGCAAAGTACGGTAGTTTCCTTGATTTTACTATATCAATAGTGAGGAACATTCACTTTCAGCTGAATGTTAATGCTTTCATTCTAAGCATATGCTAAATCTTTTAACTTTCCCTTTATTCCTATAAATGGCTTGAAGTCAACAGTTTTGAAGCTAGTTCTGGAGCCATCACAAGATGTATTCTGGGATCTCCTTTGGGTTTTTCCATGTGTAGTTTCCACTTTGCTGAACTGTGATAAGGAAATTAAGCTTCCTCACAGTTTGTCAGCTTGTAAATTTGAACGGGCATGTATGTGTCACAGCCATTAGCTACAAAAGCTCAGCTAAATAGTGAAGCATCCCACTGGAAAATAAAGGCACACACAAAAAATTAATTGTACAGACACACATAACACAAAAACACAAATATGCAACTGCAGGTTGGGCATGCTACAGGTCCTGTCAGCCAAGGAATGTAGATGGGCTGGGACTAGGTGGTGTGCCTTCTCTTTTGCAGCCCCTGCCCTCTGGTCTGGAAGATCCTCCTTCAGAGTTGTGGATGACCCTGACCTTATTAACCTTTCATAAGGCCTTGAAAACCTGATTTTGTGCCCAGGCCTGAGGCCTGAAGCCAGAGTAGGTTCTACTTACCTTTATTACCGGTTCGCAACGGGAGCACGCACACACTTCTGCTCATGCACAGATTGTCAATTATGACGTCCAAGCAAGTGGGCGGAGCCTCCCACCGATTTTACTACCGGTTCTATAGAACCAGACAGAACTGGGAGCAATCCACCAGTGGCCTGAAATATCTGAAGGGCCCATTTCCTGGATGTATTGATATCCTTGCTGTATTGAACGGTGGCATTCTTTCCCCCGACTACATATCTATTTCATTTTGTACCTTGTTGTAACTTGTTTTAATTGTTTTATTATTGTTCATTGCCAGGGTCACTTGTTTGAGATAGGCAGCTATAGAAAATGAATGAATGAATGAATGAATTGCAGATAGGCTTCTCCTCTCTGGCCTTTCTTCTTTGGAGTAGCTTGCCAAGGAGTTCTGTTATTATATTTTGCAAACACCTTACATGAGTTGAACATGTTCTTTAAAACATAAATGTCTGAAAAATGCACTTACGCAAGTAGGTTTAATATCTCGCTACTTCAAATGGAAAGATCCAGGTTTTTACATTTTGTGTGTGTTTATCTATGTGTCTAGATACATGCCTGGACAAATGCCTGCAGTTTTCTTGACAAGATTTTGGAAATGGCTTGCCATTGTCTTCTTTCCAGGGCTGAGTGAGGGTGACTAGTCCAAGATTACCCAGTTGACTTTGTGCCTAAAGTGGGACTAGAACTCACAGTCTCCTGGTTTACCTAGCCCAGGGGTCAGCAATCTGCGGCTCTGGAGCCGCATGTAGCTCTTTCACCCCTCTGCTGAAGCTCCCTGTCACTCAAAATATCACTCACAGTCGCCAATGTGTGACACTTGCCGGCATGTGATTTATTGAGCTTTTCAACCCCCGGTAGGCCAACCATGGATAAATCCAAGAAAAGAAAATTTCAGAAGGAAACGGAACATTTAATTCAACTACATATGCTAGTTTTGTGGCTGCTCAAGAAATAGTCAGGCACAGGAAGGGTTTTGTGGCTCCCAGTGTTTTCTTTTCTGTGGGAAACAGATCCAAATGGCTCTTTCAGTGTTTAAGGTTGCAGACCCCTGACCTAGCCTAATGCCTTATCCACTACATCAGACTGGGTCTCCTTTCAACATTATTCACCAGGAATATGAGCATCACCTAAGCTTGATGCATTTAATTCTCCACTTTGCAGGTCAGATTTCCATTCCAATTTATTTCAGGATTAGTATCTCATAATTAACTGACTCCTTAGTTGACTCAGAAGGAAATTTTAATTACTTCTAACATTGTATAAGGCTGCTCTTGCTCCTATTCTTCTTCCATTATTGCATAGTCATAGGATCATCCCAAAAAATGTTGCAAAGAAGGAAAAAAACCACCCTTCTTGGAATGTTGAAGCTGATTTTAATGATGTTGAATATTTCTTTTTTCTAGGGAAAAACCCTACTAGCATTTGTGGTTTTGTTTTTGTTTTTTGGTGGGAGGGTTAATTATAAATCATCAATTTATTTATTTTCATTTTCACCAAAAAAGTCCATAAGAGGTTTCCAGTCATTTATGAAAGTATTTATTGTATTATCCCTGATCAAACTGGTCAATTTTGCCATTTCTGTGAACAATGCAATCTTCACAACCCAATCCTCCATTGGAGGTATTTCAGTATTTTTCCATTTTGGGCCATATATAGTAGTTGTGTCACTGCAATTACCATATGCAGAACCAGTTGTCCATAAGTCTTTTCTAATTGGCTATTTATAAGTTCCAATAGAAGAAAAAGTTCTGCTCCTTCTGAACATTAATCTTTAAAATTCTCTGCATTGTCACATGCATTAGTATACAGTACATTTTTACTTTTGCATAAATCCACCATGCCTTATAAATGTTCATGTTTTCCACATTTCCAACATTGATTGGAAGCATTTTTATATATCTTAGATAATTTATCTGGTGTCATATAGCACTGATACATCATTTTATAAAAGTTCTCTCACAGTATGAATTTCAGTGCTGTTAACCATATTCTATCATTGGTTTGTCTGCATATTCTAACCAAAATGGTTAACCCATTTAATCACACACACACCTCTTCCATTTTATATCTCAACTAAAGTTTATACATTTTAGCAATCATATATTCATCATTTGAACATAATCCCATTTCAAACTCTGGTTTATATTGTTCAATTCCAGAGACATTTTTATCTGTATTGAATCTCTTTCTATGTGTATGAAAACCATTGAAAACTAAATCTCTCTGGTGTCAATTATTTCTTTACATTTTACATATTCCTGTACTAAAAAAAAATATTTATGTGTTAACAAGTTCTCTTCGGTTGTTGCTTCTTTTCTATAAAAAGTTTTTTGTACTGAATCGCATAAAGGTGTTCATATTTGTCTTTTCACTGATCTTGTATCAGCACTGGTGGCCAGTTGGTATCCAGAAGGCTTGGAGATTAAAACACAATAGTTGCATACCAGAGTGAATGCAAAAAAGGATTTTTGCAGGGAAAATATTAAGAAAGTTACAGAGGAAAATGGTACACTAAACTATATCCCTTCAATTTATTAGGATCCTCCTGACACGGTACAGAAGAGACTTCATGAAGGTGGTTGGCAGCTATGCAGACACTGTCAGGGTTCCAAGTAACATCCCCAATGAAAGAAGACTCCGAGGTTTGAAGTTCCTCAAAGTTCCATTTTATTAGAAATGTCATATTGGCACATCGAGGAAAACCCAAATCTGAAAGCTCCCAGGTTTTCCCCACCCAAAAGAAAGCCCAAATCCCTTCCCCCACACCCACATGTCCATCACATGATCCAATCAATGCACTGTCCCAACTGGAGATGCTTCCCATCATGCCACTCCAGATGCAAGCCAAATGTCCTTGGCTCTCAGAGAAAAGCACGTTATTTTGGCTAGATATCCCTCACAACTCCCTGCAATCCCCCCTCCCGATTTCCCACAGCACTAAGTGTGGCAGCCTTGAAGATTCAAAGAAAAAGATGGCCTCCTGGGCTGACAGACACAACTGTTCCTCGGTTTTTAGATTTTAGCCAAAGTTTAAACTTTTGGTTTCTGTTTATACTTTTTCAGAAAGAGGTAGTAAAGGCACTACAATGCCTAGGGATATCTTGGTGTCACATCTTATCTATGAATTAATCCCAGCTGGGGTAGTTTACTTATTTTCAATGATATTGTTCAGTACTACATTGTCTGTAGGGTTAACACCTAGAGATATAGTCTGATGACACATCTTGGCAATAACTTGAGCACTGAGACAATTGACCTTCTATCAAAGACAGTCTAAGTGATTTTTTTTTCTAATTACCCATTCTCACCTTCCCTTTTACAGGTGTTAAATGAGGGAGCTCATGTTTTCCATTTCTTAATTGTTTCAAGTAGTAATAATTCTGAGGCTTCAAATGAAAATGATTACAAGACTCAAAAGTGATTACATTCAAATTGCAATGACTTGTTAAGAAACTGTTTCCAAGCATGAATATACAGAATGGAACAATTTGCAATATAATAATGCAAATTGTCAAACTTGCTGAGCAACTCTTGCTAAGCATGTGGGTAGAAGAATTCCATTTTATGTGTGCACCCAGAGAGAAAAATGACAACACCTCTGTAATTGCTTACCCTTTCTTCTACAATGACATCACAGATCCTCTGGGAGTAAAAACATACACCTGGTCATGCTTCCATGGCAAAATTATTTTACATTTCTGTGGTTGGGTTAGGAGTCTTGCATGCTGAAATCCAACACATCCAGAGAACAGAAAAGACTGACACAACATACACCCACGTTTGCCAAGTTTCTAGTTTTATATAAGCAGTTGGAAAGAATATAAATATGTACTTGATTTTATGGATTTAAATGCACACAGTTCTAAAAAAAAAAGCGCAGCACAAAGCAACTGCATTTTCCATATGGCATTCTTTTGAATGGTGCATTTCTTTCAGCAAGATGAGGAAGTAGGCATGAAGTAGGTATCTTTTTTTAAAAAAATATAATTATTAAGAGATTTAATTACAATGGTAAGATTAATACACACAAAATTTAGAAAAAAGAGAGGAGAATGGAAAGAATGAACAAGTGCAAGAAAAGAGAAAAAGAAGAAAAAGAAAATGTAATAAAGAAATATATATATATATGTATATATGTATTCTATAAATATTTCTTTATCCCATATCCCATGCTTTATCTATGAGAAAATTCTTAAAACATCAGCTTGTCAGTCCTGCAAAAAGTCTGTAAAGGTTTGCCAGAACATTACAACAAAGTGTCTTATTTTATCTTTGATCAAATAAACCAACTTTATATTCATCCTTTTTGCTTTTAACAGCCTTAATCTTTAATTCAATCAAAAATTGTCTTGGATTTGATTTCTTTTTCTCATGTCACAGATTTCTTCAAGGCTTTAATAAGCCTCTTTTGCAGACACAGTAAGAAAACTTTTCCAAAATGGCCTGAAAAAAGCCCAAAAAACCAGCCTGAAAATGGCCAAAAAGGCCAAAAAACAGGCATGCGTGCGTTGGCCAGCTGGTTTTTGGGTTTCTGGCATTCCAGTGCATGCATATGCACGCACATGCATGCACGTTCCGGTTTGGACACTGGGTGCCAAAAAGGCTTGCCATCATTGTGCTATACCATTCCAGACAGTTTTACAAAGATATTGCAATGCTTTAATTTGGTGATGACTGTATTGTTTGTTTTATTGTTTGCTCGTTCAGGGATTTCCTTTTAAAATTTGACTGGTTTAAGGAGAAAAAAAAATGTGATTCATGAATGGCTCCAGAATAAAATTTTATCTAAAGGCCAAGGCTAAAGCTTGCAATATCTAAATTACAAAGATACAAAAAGTACTAGGCTGCACTAGGAGGGTGGGGGTTTTTTTGTTGTTGAAAGGGGTAAGATTATACACAGGAAACTCTCAGTGTAAGATCCATAGAAATGAATTGTAGATAGGAAGGTTAAAGGATAGATGAAGCAAGTGCAATGATTTGTTGGCAGAATCCAGCAATTTCATCAGTCTGCTACTTTTCGTGAAGCTGAGCCCCCTTGAAGTGCTTTATTTTTTCTCATCAATCCTGCAGATATGGAACAAGTGCAAGGCTGTAAGAGCTTTAGTGATAAGTTCCTGGCAGTAACTTTTCAGGCACTTGTAAGACAGTCTCCAGTGCAGTACAGGAAATGCAGCCCAAAGGATATTTCTTAACTTAAATGAAAGCAAAAAGAGTGAATAACTCTGTTTAGAAAGTACTATCAATGGAAAAGGGATAATATTCCCAAATTAACACAATTTCTTTCTTTCTTTTTTTAAAGTTTTTTATTTTTTATTAAACTTTTTTATTAATTTTTTATTAAACAAACATTAAAAACATTGGACATAGTGTGATCATACCGGTCTTGTCATATCCATACATATATTTTACATAACAACAAATATAATTACTATTTAGCATACTTTACTATTTTGTTCTTATATACATATCCCTTCTCCTCATTTACATAATTGTCTAAATATTACCCAGTATCCATTTTACAAACCCTAATTCTTTTTTGTTCCAACTCCTTTTCTCCTTTCCAACCATTGGTACACTTTGTTCCAAATTTTATAGTATTTTGTCTTGTCCTTGTTTTTGAGTACTAGTGTCACCTTATCCATTTCTGCATATGCCAAGATTTTTTTTATTATGTCTTCTTCCAGGGGAGTTTCTTCCTTAGCAAAGATAAACAGGAACTTATCACCACAATGCTGGAAATGTAATTTAGTGTCAGGATCTTTCTATCACATGTGGCGGTTATATAAGAAAGCCAGGGAGTTTTTGGTGCCAGATTAAGATATGGTTGGAGGCAGTGGTGGGTTTCAAAATTTTTTACTATTGGTTCTGTGGGTGTGGCTTGGTGGGCGTGACAGGGGAAGGTTACTGTAAAATCTCCATTTCCTCCCGATCAGCTAGGACTTGGGAGGCAGAGAATAGATGGGGGTGGGGCCAGTCAGAATTTTTACTACCAGTTCTCTGAACTACTCAAAATTTCCGCTACCGGTTCTCTAGAAGTGGTCAGAACCTGCTGAAACCCACCTCTGGTTGGAGGAGATATTAGTTGAAAACATAGATCTGAAGCCTGAATTATTCCTATTAGGAATCACAAAAGAGAAACATAGCAAAGAGTCAATATATTTAATGTTGCAAGTTATAACAGCAGCAAGGCTAGTTTATGCCCAATACTGGAAAAAGGAAGAAACTCCAAATTAACACAATTTCATGGCTTAAAGCTGATCAAGGAAATAAGGAAGGTTTCAGTCTGATTAGCATAAAATACATCACTTTCTGAGCATAGATTTTTCTTGTATTGCTAACAGCATTTTTGGTAGATTGAGAATAACATTTTTTTTTCTAATTTTTCCTTCACTCTGTTATCTGTTTATTTTTTGCATATTATCTTCATTAACCACTCCTGTCACATTACTCTGGAGGGTGTATGACAAAGGAAAAAAACTGCAAAACAAGCCACTAAATTTGAAATATAAACAAATGCCTTGATGCATGAAAAGACAAGTGATGATGAGAGCCCACAATTAATCAAGTGCGGCTGAATGCTTGATTAAAAAACAAAAACAAAACCCCCCCCACCATTTTAATAGTTTTCTAAAATATGAGAATGGAAGTTGATTTCAGCCTCTGGAGGAAGCATATTTGTCTCTATGCTACATAGGGGGCCTTCCAGTTTGTTCAAATCCCATGAACTTTGCCAGGAATAGGGACTTTAAGCATGGCTTTCTCAGGATATTCTTTGGAAACATAATGCCTGATACATCTGCAGCCCCATAAAGCGCTTTGTAAGTCATGACTAACCCTTTGAATTGGGCTCACGAGATACAATAACCTCGCATATATTGTATAATTATATCAGTCAATCCCACAGGCCCAAGGCCAGTTCTACCTATGCTGTGTCTTCTACAAACAGAAAAACTGAATTAAAAATAGGTCTCAGTGCAGATGAGAAGGAAATGGAACTCTTCATACTTACAGTATGTTGGTCTCCATCTAATGATAATAGTGTAATT
Source organism: Stegonotus admiraltiensis (assembly GCA_032468215.1). Taxonomy (NCBI): domain Eukaryota; kingdom Metazoa; phylum Chordata; class Lepidosauria; order Squamata; family Colubridae; genus Stegonotus; species Stegonotus admiraltiensis. The sequence goes on along the minus strand of JANHZT010009745.1, from coordinate 13,959 downwards.
CACATTAATAAAACAAAGCATAGTTAATGACAACAAAATGAAGAACATTAAAATAAAACTGAATATTTTGCAGCCAGTGATCCAAAGGGCTTTATAGAGTTATGCCGTTTGTTACTTAGACATTTCTACTAGAGACATTCAGATTCTTTATACACATATAAATATGTACTCATACTTTATATATTTGTTTATGTTTTCTTTATTGTTTTTCTTTGTCTCTTTCTTTCTTTCTTTCTTTCTTTCTTTCATTCTTTCTTTTATTCTTTCCCACATTTAGTTTTACATATGCAAAATCTTTTAATAAAAGCCATTTTTTTATAAAATAAAATAAAAAAAATGAGCTTTCTACCTGAGAGATCAATATTTCTCCTTAAGCCACTCCCCAAAATGTTAAATTGTTTTTTCCTGATTTAAGAATGTTTTGGATGAAGTCACATCCCTCCAGATGTATGAATGGAAGACATGGGCTCAAATTCTCATCATACATGATTTTGACTTGAGAAGAAGGCCTTCTTTGTTTACAGTAAACATGCATAAAATGAGAATTGAGGTATAACCTAAAAATATAACAGAGGAGGATCTTATATTTTCTGAGTGCAGAGAACATCATGCATAAAGATTTGAGTTCTGTGCCATTACCACTATTGCCCTCCAATACAGGGACTGTCTAACATATTGAATATTTTATTATTCATAGAAATAATGAGATTTGTGTTAAAATACATATAGAGAATACCAAGTGTGTTAGTTTCCATACTAGAAATATTTGATAGTGTTGTAAAAGAAGAAAAGCTAAATCCTGTTTTTTAGTTTCTGTGACTAGAAGAATGTACCATTCTGTAATCAAAGTAGCTAGACAATTTAATGAAACAGATGCATCTGTCAAGTTAGCAAATGTGCAATCGAGATAGCACATATAAGGTATACCTTTTGCCATCTATTTGGCCACTGTAAGTTGGTTGCAATTACAGGTAGTCCTTGACTTACGACCACAACTGAGCCCAAAATTTCTGTTCGTAAGAGAGACAATTGTTAAGTGAGTTTTGCCCCATTTTACAACCTTTCTTGCCACAGTTGTTAAGTGCATCACCGCACTTTTTAAGTTAGTAATACAGTTGTGTAATGAACCTGGCTTCTCCATTGACTTTCCGTGTCAGAAAGTTGCAAATGGTAATCACATGTTGTGGCCCGTCAGCAGCCTGTGCAGTTAGTAGCTGATTCCGACAGCAAGGAGGCTGGTGTGGTGCTGCGCCAGCAGCCTGTGCAGTTGGCAC